>VZTM01013438.1:25652-57415 GCA_013400555.1 Jacana jacana
TCTGAATTGATTTCAACTGGTGTTTTATAAGTGAAATAAATATTATCATCATTTAAGAGTCAAAGAAACTTCATCTCAGACTGCCCCAAAAATTACTCAGTGTTTCAGAGCAGAACCAAAATGTGTCCCTGACTAGCTCCTACACTAGCAAAGCGCATGGATATCTAGTGGAAAACAGGTTAAACAACTTTTGTAGTGAAATTACTTTTCCAGCATGCACTCAGAGCAGCTAGACAGGTCTCTGAACTTGGAGGTACCCACAAATACAACATGTAGCCCCAACAGAGGGCATACAGAATTAAGAATAAAGACCACCATTTTTCCTAGGAAAATTAAATACATTTTAAATTTACCTTCTTCTCAACAGTCAAAGCATGCCTTAGTCATCACTGCTGTAAGTGATGCAAGGCAAATTCATAAACAGTGCTAAAATTAAGCCATGGCATTGCCTAAAGTGGAGACAAAATTAACTCCGCTGGCAAATATCAGTTCTTCAACAACCAAATAAAAGGACAGGAGACTTAGCTGACAGCAGACCATAGCTTAGGCCAGGTTGTTTCTTATCAGGCATTTTTTTCGCTATCCTCAGTAGTCTGCTACCGCAGACAGCTGCCAAATTTGACCATCTATCAGGCAGAATATATTGCATACCGCAGCAGACCAAGACCAATAGTACAGACACAAAAATATTATAAGTCACAGCTGTGATGAAAATTCCTGCTCCTTAGGTCAGTGCTGGTACTGACTAGCAGTATCTTAAGCCACTCATGATGAATAATACCAAGACACATGCCATGGACATAGGGCTCTCTGTTCAGCTTAAGGGAGCTACTCATTGAGGTCATGAGGAACAGGAGTATTTATAAAGAGACCCCACACATACAAGTGGAGGGAAATGCAAAATTAATCTACACGTTATATCTTCATTCATCTAGATCTAATTATCCCAAAGATTGATCAGCAGACTCTAATTTGATTTTATTTTCTACCTGTAAGAAAGTTAAGCAGTGCAGGCCAATCGGATCAGAGGTACAACTGCAGCTTCTTCACAGTATGAATATGAAACAAACACTAGCAGTATTTAATGCACCTGTTTACTTGTGCTGCAAAGTATATTTAGAAGAGAAATCACAGTATCATAACTGACCAAAGGCCTTTTCCATCTCCTAAGGCTAGACAATGCTGGCTTCCCTCTACCACTGGCTGTTAATTGAGAGTTCTGTAAAACTCTCTTGTGGTCCACACTGCTCTGTGGAACAAAAGAAAAGCTGTCCAGCAAGAAAAATATATCTTTCAACAATGGTGCAGGTCTTCAAAATCTACAGGCAGCACCCAACATAAAGAACAAGGATGGTTTCCCAATGATTTCTTATGGATTACATGGATTTAGTGTACCTTAGTATCTGAACTCTGCTCATTCTGTATATGATTGCTCAAAACATGTTTTTGGTATCAGCCTTTCACCTCTCATTCCACAATATTTACAACCAGTCTTTTCTCCGTTAGTTTGTGATAATTAACTTGCTGTTTTGATACACACAATTTATAGGTTCTAGAAAAAAAATTTAAGACCTTTCTTTATTATATGTTGCATTCTAGAGAACACTGGACCAGGGGGCCTCCGTGTGTTACTTGTGGAAACAAAAATGTCAAATTACCAGAAAATTCAGAGTGGAATGTTTCAGCTCCTTCCTTTCTGGCTTAAGAAACTTTTTGGCTCCCTACTTTAAGAAACTACTAACAATGCAGATGTCAGTTGACAACATGGAAAGCAACCTTTAACAATTAAGTGATCTCAAATTCTTCAAAATGTAGTTAGCAAGAGTTAGATGTGTCTGACAGCCGTTGAAAGGTTTAGCCAGACTTGCAGATGGCACCCAACAAATAATTATGTCTTCAGGATGTCAAATCAGCGGTCATCTGCGTTTGATAACAGTGCTAGACCTCCAGATACTGCAGAATGAAAAACAATTCCACAAGCTGCTGTCAAGATTTTTAAAATCTATTTATTTAAATGTGAGGGTGGCTAAGCTATCATATCTCATAAGGCTGAAAACTTGTCACATCACTTCTTTACTACTTAAATGAAGCAAACAAAAGAAGAGCATGTTATAACAAAAGCTAGAAAACCATCAATACTCTGACAGGAATGAGTTTTTAAGACCGCTTTTCCTCTGGCCTCAAAAGAAGCTGCTTGACTGTTCTGGCAGAAAGAGACACCAGAAGTGGACACAGCTGGCTGACACACAGTCCAGACAGCAGGCGGGTCATGCTTTTTTGGCAGGTGGAAGCATTCTGAAGAAGGGACAGAATTTACAAACACCACTTCTTCATATGAAAGCATATGCCAGTCCATTGGTAAAGCAATATACATCTCTGTGCCTGTCAGATTCATCTCAGTTTGCCTGGTCCTATGGCACTTTTACAAGGCAACAATATCACATGCGTTTTATCAAGATTAATCAACCGTGGTGTGTTTGGGATAATCCATAAAATCTGCTCAGGTAGCAGAAGGAGAAGCAACCTCACAGCCAGCTGCAGCTACAGTTACAAATCTGGCTGCAAAGGCAAGTTAAAGGTCCCAGTCAAACAAAGCTAATCAAAAATGGGCTTTTGGCTTTTCAATACCTGCTTTTTCATATGAGCTAGCAGTGGGCTAGTTTTCCCAGAATGCTAAAGCTGAACAAACTTGTCTTTTCCTTTTCACTCAGTGACCCACCCCCACAGCTGTGCATAATACTGTAATTTAGAATTATCTTATACACCAGCACTGTGAAGAAACAAGAATTCTGAGAATTTTTGCACTGTCAGTTTCTCACCAGAAATAGAACTTTTAAAATAAATCTTATCTTTCATAATGTATTTCACAATGTTCTCATCAGAAGATTATAATTACATGATTTTTGACACCTGCTGTTGTTTGACTTCTTAGATTTAGGTCAACATTTTCCATTTGTAACTCTTTACTAAAATGATCAAACAAAAAGATTATCTGCTATTGAAAAAAAAATTGACAGTTTATCATTGTACTACTGAAAAAAATGACTAATCTGTCCTAAAATAAGTCTTTAGTAAGTATCACTCCTGCCAAAAAGAGGCTAAAAACCTCAAGCAGTTCACAGTTGTTCTTAGTGGCCAGTTGTCATATCGGTGCAGTTCAGTTAAGGGTGAGTGTGAAATTCTACACTCCTGGCAACAGATGGAAATATAATGTCATTTTTATAACTCAAACACCTTTTCCATTTTTAAGTTTAAATTTTCTGATCATTTACCTCCCATTACATATTTCATAGGAGAACTTCAGGAGATCAGCTTCACATTCATATTAAGCTATCTGTAGAAGGATCTTTCAACCAGCATAGGAGCAAAAGCTTTATAACTGACCGCCTGTAATTTTAAGTGCATAAAAGAAATTTTAAACATCTTCAGTTTAACTCACTCTATGACTGAAAATTATTTCTGTCTCCTCAAACACTTAATATTTTCTGTCCCTTAGAAGATGTTTCCTCTACTAGCTCTCCTGAGGGATTAAAAAACATATTCTGAATCTTGACCACTTGAGAAGAACAACCTGCTACATACAATGTATCAACTGGGGCTGAAGCACAGGATGCATTGAGATGTTTTTTACTTTGTATTTTTCAACTGTAATGCTAAACTCTTGTCATGGGCTGACCCTGGCTAGACACCAGGTGCCCAACAAAGCCAGTTTCTCACTCCCCTTGCTCAGCTGAACAAGAGAGAGAAAATATAAGAAAAGCCTCATAGGTCAAGATAGGGACAGGGAAAGATTACTCACCAATTACCATCACTGGCAAAACAGACTCAACTGAGGAAAATTATTTTGATATATTATCTTTCAAATCAGAGTAGGATAATGAAGAACAAAACCCCAAACCTTAAAACAGCTCCCCCCCCAGCCCTTTCTTCCCAGGCTCAACTTCACTCCTGAACTCTCTACTTCCTACCCACTAGCAACACAGGGAACACAGGGAATGGCAGTTGTGGTCAATTCATCGCATGTTGTCTCTGCTGCACTGTCCTCCTCAGGGGAGGACACCTCACACTCTTCCCCTACTCCAGCATGGGTTCCATCCCATGAGAGAGATTTCCCCAAAATTCTCCAACATGAGTCTTTCCCATGGGCTACAGTTCTGCATGAACTACTCTAGCATGAGTCCTTTCCATGGCGTCCTTCAGGGACAGAGTACTCAAGTATAGAACCCTCAAGAGGTCACAAGTTCTGCCAGCAAGTCTGTCCAGCCTGGGCCCATCTCCCTACAGGTCCTCTGGTCCTGCCAGAAACCTGCTCCAGTGTAGGCTTCCTACAGGGTCACAGCCTCTTTCAGGCATCCACCTGCTCCAGCATGAGGTCTTCCACAGGCTGCAAGCGGATATCTGTCCATTTTTAACCTTCATTTGTTGCAGGGGGACAGCCTGCCTCATCCTGGTCTCTACCATAGGCTGCAGGGGAATCTACTCCAGCTCCTCCCCCTCCTTCACTGACCTTTGTGTCTTCGTAGTTGTTTCTTTCATATTCTCACTCCTCCCTGGTTATTACTCCACAGGTTTCATGCATGTCCTATCCCATCCCCTTAAATATATTATCACAAAGGAGTTACTACTGTTGCTAATGAGCCTTTCTCTTGAGGCCAGCTGACATGGGCCCTGTTGGACCCAGGGAGAGATTCTAGCAGCTTCTCTCAGAAGCTACCTCTGTAGCCCACCCTCTACCAAAACCTTGCCCTGCAAACCCAATACAACTCTTTCAAAATAATCTCTCTTACATCCTGTGCCTGGGAAGTTGTTTCAAAATACCTCACATGAGAACTTCCTGCTGTTTGGAGTACAGGTTTGGAGTGTTGTTTGGTGCCTCTGCAAACCTTTGGGGCAGTATTAAAACTAACAGTAAACAAAAGTTAGTGTCTTTCTGTCAGAAGTGCAGCACTTGACAATACAAGTATTAATCATGTATTTGTTTGGTCTGTGGAACAGCTGGAATTAGAGCATATTTCTAATAAGAGTTACCTCTCTAACAAACTACTTTCTATATTAATATGCAAATGTTCAAACTCCTATGGATGGTCGCTTAAAAACTTTAGAATCACACACACACAAAAAATGCTTTAACTTCTGTCTTAGAAGTATATTTTTCTTTCTTTTCATGATTCTCCTCTCAATAACAAATAAGGCCTACGTTAGTCTTTATTAGCTTTTGCTTCTGTCATTCTGGTGTAAGAAGCCAAAGATCAGAGCAACTGAAATAGAAAAAATAATTCCACCAAAACTCAGTAAGAAATCGATAGCTAGTTATTTTCTTTCCTTAAATAAAATGGCAAGTATCTGATTTATTCAAATGCGACAGGTAAGCGATAAAAGAAAAGGTGTGTGTGTGGTGAAACTCAGCAAGACCTTTCTTTGCTGGGAGGCAACTGCAGTAATAACCAAGTGACCCAGCCTCCTGCTAGAAATGCTATTTCACTCCCTACTTTCCAAAAGGATCCTTTTGCAGAAAATCCACATGTCATTCAGCTTTACTGAATGCTGAAATGAAATATAGATGCCCACTGTCATACAGCTATATTGATTATGAGTGAAAACGTGATCATTTTGCATTAACTTGCCCCACAGCACTGGAGTTCCATCAAAGCATCAGAAGGAAATTAATGCTTTCATATAGCGCCTAAGAAAAATATGAGATGTTGTTCACTTTGCCCTCTAGACAAAGAGGTATATGCCAGTAGCTGAGAGGTAATAGCTTTCAGAAAAGAACATGAACTCTAGACTTTTATTAAAATCATTATTTAATGTGCAAAAAATAATGAAGCCACAGCCTTGGCATTTAAAACAGCAATTTGTAGTCATTACATCTTAGATCATGAGGCTTATTTTGTAAAAAGCCAGTCTTTCTCAAATTAAAAATTCATCATCAACTCCCAGAGATTATGTAGTACTTTAAATGATGCCATTTGATACAGATTTATTCCAGCTAAACAAAGAGCCAGTAAAGTGGCAGACATAAAATAGGTATTTTATTGCTTTCTCTCTAGAAAGACCTCTCTACTCCTCAGACTGCTCCTAGTCTCACACAAGCATTGACTAATGCATTGATATTTTAGTAATTTCACCTTCCAGGGACATTTTAGATCTTAATTTGCCATACTGCTCACCCCCACTGCAGCATGAACTGCCAAAAAAAAGACTTCAACAGAAGGTCTCTTTCTTCTCTTTTCATACTTAAAACAGCAGCTCACAAAGTGAATGGCAGTAAGAAGATATCAACAGGCCTAAGTGGATCCCTCCGACTAGCATTTAATCCATTATGAATATTAGATTATTTTTGATGGAAAAATAGGCAGTGAAAACCTGTTCCTCTCCAGCAGGAGTCTTAAGAACTTGCATCACAAAGTGATGCAGCCCTACATAACTAACATTTGCTCCTCTGCTTTATATCAAAAACTGTTATGCTTGATTCTCTTTAAGCATGAAATTATTTTTACTAAATGAAGGCACACAACACATGTAGATTTTAATGTTTTATCTCATGAGCCTTCAGGAAGATCACTAAGGTCTGACAAGGAGTTGCAAGTTAGCATATTCATCCTCTGTCTTACTAGTGAGAGATTTTGCTCAGTGACTTAGAGAAATGTAAATGAGATTTACGTGTGTATCAGCAAGAGAAAAAAAAAAAAAGCACTGCACATATAATTTATCTCTTTCCTGCTTCAAGACTTCCTTTAATTACCATTTGAGCTATAGCAGTGTCAGGAAGTTGGGATCCCTTTTGAAAAGAACATTGAAAGAGAATTAGTTCCTCCCCCAAATTATTTTAACATATGGACCTGAATTGTCAGTAACGTCACCTGTAATTTAAGTTTTTGTATGTTGAATAGGCATGATGATTTCAATCCCACTCTTCTTTTCAGCAGAAACAGTACATTTAAATTAACATGTTTCAGAGTACGTCCTCTACTGTCTTCCAAATGTCTGTACTCAAAACACTTCTCCCACAGAGCATTCCTCTTACAATGGCGGTGCTGCTTTTTCTATACCCTTCTGTGTTCTCTACACCTAGCAGAAAAAATTTAATTAGGGACTAACAAGGGGCTAGCACCGTTTCATCAGAGCACTAAAACACATTACATATGTTACTGTACTTCCCATCTAACTAAACGGTTTGCTCTTTACCTACATCTGCCAACAACTCTCTCCAAGACTTAACTCCAACTGCTTTTAGTACATAAA
The DNA here is from genome assembly GCA_013400555.1 of Jacana jacana. Taxonomy (NCBI): domain Eukaryota; kingdom Metazoa; phylum Chordata; class Aves; order Charadriiformes; family Jacanidae; genus Jacana; species Jacana jacana. The sequence goes on from VZTM01013438.1 coordinate 32,898, forward strand.
CTTTCTATCAACCCTACAAAAAACATTTACATACAAGTTTTGTAGAATACTATGTTTCGTAAAATTCACTGGAAGCCCAGATCTATATGTAAAGCAAATAGACCTTACACTCACAAAATTACCAGCTGTCAGATCTAAGCAAAAATTGTGGAATTCAGATTGGGAAATAATTTTTAAACACAGACAAAAGCTTGCGGGAATCTTGAACAAGTTTGCAATATACGCAGCCTATATAATGTAAAAAGAACTTAAGCAGAACGAGCTTCAGAGCAAAAGCCTGCTGTTGTACTTTTCATAACAACCATTTCAGAAAGCTGAAAATTAAGGATAGCCATCATGACAGGTAGTTGGCTGGAAAGATGATGAAATGATGTGCTTTGGTTTGGTCTCTGATAAGTTCCTATACCTAATTAAATTATCCTAACATCCATCCAAAACTACAATCTAAAAATTAGATATGCATAATGAAATATATTGCTTAAAGGAAAAATAAAACTTGACAAATTTAATTAGTTTTGCCAATTGGAAATATATATTCTCATAGTTTCTGCACATGACTGCAGATTGAGCAGTTTTACGACGAAGTCCACAGAACCGTGCACAAGCGCAGAACTGTTACTGTAGAGGTATCACTGACAGTCTCTACTAGTTTATTACTTGTGAATTTTGGCAACTTTGAAGCAAATAGGAATATCATAATTTCTATCCAAGTGACAGAGATTATAGAGAAGTACCCTTGATGCTTCAAGAAATTATGCCACAAGTTCAAAGCTGCTTGACACCTTAAAGTCCAAATAGTTTCCCTCCCCAAATTGATTTCTATTATTCTGACTATAGTGGAAACTTTGTCTTCAAATATCCAAATTTATCTGAAGAGTTGAGAAAATATAATGAATGTTGAAACAATCTGTAGCATTAAAAAAGTAAGCATCTCTACTAGAAGAGTTCGCTGTCCTGCAGAGTGAACAGGGGAATTTGCACCACTATCAGAACAGTTTTGTATGCCAGCTACAGCTCGACTAATGTCATTAAGGAAAGATTCAAAAATCAAAGCACACTTTCTCAGTAGCTCTAACAGAGTGCTGTATCCTCCAAGATAAACATCTATTTTCAGCTTTTACATCCTCTTTGTCATATGCACCTACTTCTCTTACGTCCAGTTATGTGACCCCAGGCTAAGGCAGGCAGACAATTGTACAAGAAGGTCATTAAAAAAAAAAATATTAAAGAAACATCTTTATATGTAACCCAAACACACAGACAAAGTTCTTGCTTTCATACTGCATACAGGTTCTTGGGTATTAGTCTAATGGGTTTTAATGCTTAAATTTAAGCAAAATATTAAAATTAAAGCCTCAACTATATAAAGATATATTGTGGGATGTCTAAGTGCATAGACATTAAAAGCATTAAAGCAGTTAAGCAGTCTCAAAGGAAAAGTAAAATTATTTTTAAGGTCAGAAAAAAAAAAAAAAGTTATTCACTAAAACTAAACATATTGCACTGGGCAGGTGGGGGGTTATATTTTTTTTTCCATTACGTTCTGTCTTCTACATTGTGCTTCCCTTTTCTCCAAAAGCCCAGCAAACATTTGAAATGATTATGTATTCAGGAATGGTGTATTGGCTGAAAGAAAGACAAATACTTCTTTAGCTTGAAACTCAATTTGTGGTTGAATGATTAATGTCATCTAGGTCTTGCAATTACATAAGTTTGGATGTCACCCAGGGGGTTCAGGTTGTCATGCCAGTAGAAGTACACATATTTTTTTCTCAATTCAGTGCACAACAGGGCATGTTTCCCTAGATGGAGTACAGGCTCCCTCTATAGTTACAGTCTAGCAACCAACATTGCTTGATCAGCTTTAATTTAAACTCTTGTTTCTGTACGGTAAAACAAAGTAATCACAAAGAGCTATTCCTGCATAGTCTCTCTGAAGCATCATATGCTTTCCAGTTACTAATATTACTCACTGATACCCAATCACAAATACTTTTTCAGGTAGGAAAGCTGCTAAAAATAATCCAAAAAGCACACAACAACAAAAAGTGATTAATCAAATACAGAATTTATATTTAGTAACTTTGATCAAGTCTTCCTTCACATTAACATTTCAGATGAACTCTTCTTTCATCCTATCATCATTAATATTCTGTTAATATCAGCAGTCTTAATTAATATGCAGTACATAGCACTTGTTCTCTTCCCCACAGTTTATTTTTCACATTTGTGTTTTTAACAAAGTAGATAACACACTATTTGCATCTCTCATAACAATTTTATCTTCTCTGTGCAGATATCTGTCACCTCAGTAGTCTCTGGGTCTGTCCCAGGCCAGGATCCCCAGAAACAGCATGTCTACTCTACACCAGGTGTTTGCTCTGCTGCCAGTCTGAAATTTAACAAATGGCAGAATAATCTGCCTTAGACTATTTTTTCTAGAGGAATGAGCTTCCTATCCACATTTAAGTACCTCGTCTCTACACTTCAGGTTCATCTTGCTTGGATGCCAAGCGCATAAGTAAAAGCGATGAATTCATGCGCATTACGCCAGCTATGCTTGCAGTGAGGAATGCACAGAGGGACAGAAGGTTGCAAGAATCAGTGAAGAAAAAAAGTTTCCTCACCTACCTACAGCCCTTACAGTGTGAGTGGTTCTTGATAAAGTCACCCAGGTCAGATTAAACCCTGACATGCTTAAACTCAGTGGTTGGCCTTTGCTCCAAGATGAACTGAAAGTATGAAAGCATGTGCTCAGTCAGGAACAGCTGAGAGTGCGTTTCAGAAAACAATTCCTGATTTCTGCAAATGACAGCATGCACCCTGGTGAGAGACCTAGTGAGAATGCTCTTAATTCCTTCCAGAGCAACAAAAAGAGGTTATGCCTTTTAAATAAAATCCTTATCTTTGTCCTGGAGAGGCTTTAAAGTACTTACACACCAAATTACTGGATCTCAGTGAGAAACCAAAAAATAAACTGGAGATGCACAAAAAAAAAGAAGAAACTTAGATCACCTCAGTTCCTCTCTCCCTCTCAGCTGGCAGCAGGAGTGAATCATTGAAAATTTATACAGATTCCCTGCCAATATAATTTCATCCCCATCCCAAGTATGCTTTACCTCTTAATAAGGCATCTTGCCACATGTTGAGTGCTGAAGCTGTTAAACCTCAACTCATGGCCCACCAGCCTGTTAATGTACCCTTCTCTGGGGCCACGTCCAGAAATAATGCATCCCTCTGCAACACCTCAGAGACTCCCAAGTCCTACTCAACACCATGCAAAAACCTTACTCTACCATCAAGTCTTTTATCCATTACTCTCCTTTCATGGAATCATAGAATCATTCAGGTTGGAAAAGACACTTGGGTTCACTGAGTCCAACCATCAGCACCAATCTAAAAAACTATCCCCTACACCATATCCCTCAACACCACATCTAATCTACTCTTAAACACAGTCAGGGATGATGACTCCACTACCTCCCTGGGCAGCCGATTCCAGTGACTGACCACTCTTTCTGGGAAGATTTCTGTCCTAATGTTCCGCATAAACCTATCTTACTGCAGCTTGCAGACATTCACTCTTGTTCTATCACTAATTACCTTTGAGAAGAGACCGGCACCAACCTCTCTACAATGTCCTTTCAAGCAGTTGCAATGAGTGATGAGGTCTCCCCTCAGCCTCCTCTTCTGCAAACTAAACAGTCCCAGTTCCTTCAATCATTCTTCATAAGGCTTATGCCCCAGGCCCTTCACCAGCTTCATTGCCCTCCTCTGCACTTGCTCCAGCACCTCGATATCTCTCCTGTGTTGAGGTGCCCAGAACTGGACACAATACTCAAGGTGTGGCCTCACCAGTGCTCCTCACCAGAGTACGGGGGGGACAATCACCTCCCTCGTTTTGCTGTTTACACTGTTTCTTATACAAGCCAGGATGCCATTGGCCTTCTTGGCCACCTGGGCACACTGCTGGCTCATAATATTCAGACGCTTGTCGACCAGCACCCCCAGGTCCTTTTCCGCCAGGCAGCTCTCCAGCCACACTGCCCTAAGCCTGTAGTGATGCATGGGGTTGTTGTGGCCCAAGTGCAGGACCTGGCACTTGGCCTTGTTGAAGCCCATGACATTAACATCAGCNTTTGTCGTAGAAGGAGATCAGTTTCATCAGGCAGGACCAGCCTTTCATAAACCCATGCTGACTAGGCCTAATCCCCTGGTTGTGCATTATATGGCTTGTAATGGCACTCAAGATGATCTGCTCCATGACCTCCCTTAGTACCAAGGTCAGACTGACAGTTCTATAGTTTCCCAGATCCTCCTTTTTGTGTATCTTGTAGATGATGAGTGTTACATTCACTTCCCTCCAGTCCATTGGGACTTCCCTAGTTAGCCATGACTTCAGTTAAATAATGGAAAGTGGCTTGGCAAGCACCTCTACCACCTCAACACTCTTGGGTGTAGCCCATCTGGTCCCATAGACTTGTGTGCATCTAAGCAGTGTAGCAGGTCACTGATCACTTCCTCTCTAATGGCGATGACCTCATTCTGCTTCCCCTCCCTGTCTCCTAGCTCATGAGGCTGGGTGTCCAGGGAATAGCTAGTTCCACCACTAAAGACTTTGTCACCTACCATCTCAACCAGTAAATCCCTTTCATGCACTGTCTCACTGCAGGCATCTGAACCGATTCCTTGTTTCTTGGTAAATCTTACACAGCTGAAGCATCTGCAGAATCATAACCTTAAGAGACAAGAAACAAACTTCGGGCTCTCCCCGAGGTACCTGTTCATGCATAAGACATTTTATGTGCCTTGATTAAACCTCTCAAGTGATCTCTCCATGCTCCAGGAGCACCACTAACACAAGCACGCCACAAGCAGGGAGAGAGCATGTAGTAAAATAAGTTTCAGATCCTCAGCAGTATTGTTAAAGGAAAAACTGAACATAGAAATAGATAAAAATAGTTTACAACTACCATTTCACTTTCTCACTCACATTAAGAAAAAAAAACCCAATGTTTACAACTTCACTCTAATAGCTATCTTGTATTTACTGTAGGTAACTTGTTTTCTGAAACCTGGTTGAGTTTATTGCATGGTGCAAAAAATTAACAGAAGCCATAAATTCATCTATGTTCAAATCCCCCCTCTCACCTGAGAAAAAAAACAAGGTCCTTGAAGGGAATTAATTAACTATAATAGGATTTCAACTGCTGCAGTACCATAATTTCATGCAGAAATTGGAAGTATATCCCACTTTCTATAAATACATCTTATAATTACCTTAAAAAAATCATTCTGAAGTAAAAACCTATATACAGTAACACCAATAATAATAAATATCAAAGTGAAAAAAAAATTATTTAGAAGCATTGAGACGGGCAATGGATCATTATCGATGACACACAGCTGAGCTAACAAAATCAATTTAATTTTATTGCCATCATCCATAGGACATCAACATATAATCACCAAAGAAAGTCAGGGTATCTGACCACAAGACCTTAAGCATTTTTATGGTAATGTGTCTCGTGAAAAAGGGTAAAAAAGAAAATTATAATTGGCAATCAGCCATTCTAAAAACCAAGAGCTGATTAGCAACCAGCAGTCTCAGCCTCAAGACTGTCTGTTTTCACCCTTTCTGCAATAGAGACAGAATTTTAATCTTTATACACAAAGCATGACACTTTTGCAGACAACACAGAAGTAGGGGGAGTGGCTGATACAACAGAGGGATGTGTCGCCATTCAGAAGGACCTCAGCAGGGTGGAGAGATGGGCTGACAGGAACTGTATGAATTTCAACAATGGGACATGCAAACCCCATGCACCTGTACAGACTGAGGGATGACCAGCTGGAGAGAAGGATAAGGTCCTAGGGGTCCTAGCAGTTCTCAACTTGGGCACCAACTCAAGCAATCCACATTTGGAGCAAAGAATGACAAACAGCCTCCATAGTATCATTAGGCAGAAGGTAGCTGGCAGATTGAGAGGGTTGATCCTTCCCCTCTGCTCAGCACTGGTAGGAGACACCTGGCAGTACTGAGATCCCCACTACAAGACAGAAGTACTGGAGCAAGTCTCAGGAAAGGTCAGAAAGATGATTAAGGGACTGGACCACCTGTTAGGAGAGGCTGAGAGCTGGGACTGCTCAGCCTGGAGACATGAAGGGTCAGGAGATCTGATCCATGTGTGTAAATACCCAATGAGGGAAGTAAGGAAAAGGGAACCAGGTTTCTGGTGCCCAGCAACACGACAACATGAGGCAGTGAGCACTAACGGAAATACATGAAATTCCACCTAAACTTAAGAAAGCACTTTTCTACTGTGAAGACGATCACACACTGGAAAAGGTTGCTCAAAGTGGCTGTGGAGTCTCTATCCCTGGAGGTCCTCAAACCAACCACATAGAGTCTTGAGCAACCTGCCCTGAGCAGGAGGTTGGACTAGACAGTCTCCATAGGTATCCTTCTTGCCTCAAAAATCAAACACATGCTGAATGGTTATCTATCTCAGTTTACTCTCTACCATCCTGACAACACTCATCAACTAAGGTAAAACAAATAAATGCACATGCACACACACCATCACACAAAAAAGCCCCAAACCTCTAGCTAAAATAAAAGTAAATTCCAATTAGATGCAAGAAATCTTATCTGAAAGTTACATTAACTTTTTTCTTCAAAGAATTTAACTACTGCATCAGGATAATTAGCCCAGCAGGCATTTACACAGAATAGTCTTCTGTGGTTCATATTTTTGAAAAGCTATAGAAACTCAGTATTCTCACTACTTCTAAAAATACCATGTTGCTTCTGTTTAGTTTTCTACAATGACACTATTTGATACAACTCGAAAATACCTTTACAGAAGCTCTATCTCCTCCCACTTAAAAAAAAGAATGAACACTATTATCAGCTAAGCATAAGAACCTATAAAACCAACAAAACTGTCTATAAAGGAAGGAGAAGACCATTCTTACTGTACTTCACTATCCTTGGGAACCTCATGTACTGGGGCCACGTCTACAACAGACCTAATACCTAAAATTAGCCAGCGAAAATTTTATTTTTATTCCTCCAAAGGGAATAATTGGTCTCAACTAAAAACCAGAAAAAGCTTTTCATGGTTTGATCTTCTACTCTTAATAACTTCAGGTTTGTTTGGTGGGGGTTTTTTTGTTTTTGTTTTTGGGTTTTTGTTTTTCATTCTTTTGATTGGTTGGTTTGTTTGGGGGTGTTTGGTTTTTCTGGGAGGGGGGGAGAAAGTGTGTTTTGGGTTTGGTTTTCAGGATGGGGAGAGAATCAGATCTGTCAATGTGTTAACATTAATAACCACAAGCTGATCCAAAATAGTATTTCTCCACAATGAATGAAGAATGAACAAGCTTTAGGAAAATTTTCTCAAACATACCCAACTTGACCTATTTACAAGAAATTGTCATTTAAAAGCATGATAAATAAATAAACAAATTAAAAAAAAAAAAAAGACGAAGAAAAAAGTTAAGTACTTTTACCTCTTATCAAAACCAACTTTACCTACCTAAAAAAGATCTCCAGGAAAGATGGGGGTGGAGAGGGAACTCTCTATCAGGGAGTGTAGCAATAGGACAGGGGTAATGGCTTTAAACTGAAAGAGGACGTTTTACACTATGTTTTGGGAAGACATTCTTTACTGTGAGGGTGGTGAGACACTGGAACAGGTTGTCCCGAGATGTTGTGGAAGCCCCATCTCTGGAGGCGTTTCGAGGCCAGGCTGGATGGGGCTTTGAGCAACCTGGTCTAGTGGGAGGTGTCCCTGTCCATGCGGAGGGGTTGGAACTTGATCTTTAAGGTCCCTTCCAACCCAAACCATTCTATGGTTAAGATTCTATATGCAATCCATGAACATTACTCACTTGTTATATATAAAAAAATTCCCCTAATAGTTGTAGTATAATGTTGCTAAAAATATTGCTTCCTCCTAAAACCAAACACTAATATCACAGTATTTGAATTTGGTGTACCTCAGAAACCATCTCACAATAGCAAAACCAGTAGTGTTCACATATTCAGTTCTTCCACAGATTATCATCTTAAGTCATTTAGATAGCAACAAGCATCTTGCAGATAAAGTTAACAACATAAAGCATTAATACAAAAAAACACCCTAAAAACACACACAGCATTGTAGAAAACAGGTGGAAGCTGGATTTGACAGAAGAAATATTGGCTGTTCCTCTGTCTGGAAATGCATTCAATAATCTTCCTTGATGATTAATACATCCCATGTGTAAAAGCCTGCATAAAAGAGCAAGCAACAGCTGTAATTTACTGAAGGAGGTAGGACAGCTCAGCAGCAGAAGCCATCCAAGTTGTAAAATGACAGTGTATTAGTAGTTCCCATCCATTTAATTACAGTTTAAACTTTCCAATCTGACACAGTAATAAATTGAAAAATGCTGCATTACTGGCTATTTTTTTTTTTCCTTTAAGACAGATGTTGTACATGCTATATTGTGGACATTTTCCATCTCTTTCCTTTCTTGCTGGCTATTGCCTGGCTAACAGGATGTTTCATTTTAATGAAAAATACATTAGTGCATTAAGATAAGGTCATCAGTTCTTAAGTTAAATGCAATTTCTGTAATAAAATTAATTGTATAGCCCACATAAAATTTTTTATGTGGGTTAACCACTTTTAATTACTACCTAAATTTTGTTCAACTGAATGTTGAAATGAAGTATTCTCCTATAAAAAGAATGCATACACTTGAAACACCTTTACAGTTCTTTATGGTGTGCCTTCCATATGTTATACTGTAAAACAGTAAGAAGTCATCAGTGTTCAAGTCTCTATAAGTCTCTTGGATCAAGGCTGAGGGGAAGAAGGCAGAAGAAAGAAAACTACCAGGCTATGCAGACTGTGAAAACTGGATTTGAGAGTGGATCTGGTTGCTCAGGGCCGTGTGCACTTGAGGTTGGGTTATGTAACGATGAAGACTCCACAATCAATCCAAGCACCATATTATACAACATTATGAAGTAGAAAATATTTTGGCAGTTATTTGTAAATCCTGTTCCATTTCATATAAAACACAAATATTATATAAATCATCGTTGTAGCAGAAGTTGGAGCTCAGATCACCTCTCAGAGTACTGTAGCAATCTGTTAAAAAAGCCTCATGTATTCTCTGTAGTATTTGTATATTTCACGTGATGTGAAACATGTATAGGCTATACATGAAATAGAACATTAGGATGACTTTATCCTACTAGTTACAAAGTTTTTCTTAAGAGACACAAAATTCTAACAAATCCTCCATGTCATTCAATGGCAGCGATATAACCCTGGGTCCTCTATGCCTCAGGTGGCTGGTAAGGTTTTAAGCAATGAGGTTTCATAAATGGTGCATAGTTCCTTTTTAAAAGCCCTTGCAACACTACTTTGTAAAGGGCTAAAGGATTATTACTTTTTTCCCCAAGGCGGCACAAGGTTCTTCCCTCTGGAATTTTATTTTTTTTTTTCAACCAGGATTAAAATTATTTTTATTTTTTTTATTTATTTATTTCTAATTCAACTCCCAAATCTCAATAATAATAAGCAAGTATTAACTAACCTCTAAGTCAGATGTCACTGAACTGTGTAACGGTAGGTCATGGGACCTGAACCATGGATTTATGAGTTAATTCAATGTACATACCTTTACTAGGCTATTTTTAGTTTTATGCCTAGAACTCAATATATATTATTCAATCAATTGATTAATGAAAACAATATTCTTATACTAACTTAAATGTGGTTCCATATTTCAGAATTGGATTAAATTTGATGTTTTATGTTCTCTTCATTTAGACTGAACTGGATTCTGTCAACACAGATAAACACAGGGAAAATAATTGTTTTCATTAAAGAAAGCTTTGAAATACTTGCTTTTTATGATCTCAAACTTAAAACATTTTTAGATTAACAAAGTGAATGTGTAATATTCTGTAACAGAAAAGGCTGATACAAGGATCTTCTAAAAGATCTCCTATAGTGTTCTTCATTGTGCTTTCTAAATGTACTTTTGCCATTAAAAAAACAAAACAGATAATTTTTCTTTTACAGCATTCAGGTGTGATTTTTTTGTAGCTGAATGAACAGTATAACATCTTTGCATTATTGCCAGTAATGTGATTCCTTGTTTTGAAACATAATCAAATCACATTAAAAATTGCTGTCTCCAGTACGACTTGCATACAGGAAATCATTGACATTCTACAGGGAGAGTGACATAATAACACAAGGAAAGGCACAGTAATCTTAAATAGCTGAAGACTAGTAGCAGAAGAGACCTGTCCAATTCGAGAGAAGTTGGACATCTGACATCCAAATCCACATCTGTGGTACACATGAGAGAGATGGAGGGAGAAAAGAAATCGTTTGTATACATGCATTTGTAAATATACCGTGTTTGGGTATCTAGGGGTGCGTGCAGAAGAGCAATGAAATAGCACTTTACCTCAACATCCATGAGACACCAGTAGAGTAGAATACAGAGAAGAAGGTAATAGTCTCCTTTAAGGCCTACCCATATAGATGGAAATTATCTGAAAAATCTAGTTCTAGAAAGTATACCTGACAAATATCCCAAATAACCAGCAAATAAGCAAAAGTGTTTATTATGTTCTTTCCTTTCCTGTGCTTTTTTAATCAATTAACTCCATGTTTTCTTCTCCTCTGACTTTAAGACATTTTAACTATGTGGATATGCTTCTTAGAACTAGGAAGAATTACTTAATTTGTCATGTAAAAGTAGTACTTTTTTTTCTCAGTCTCTCAAATTCTTGATTACCCTTAATAAATCTAATGCAAATTTGTGTGCTTTTGTATTAGAAGGTACTTCTTTCAGATTTTATTTTCTTCCTTAGCTTAACTTCTCTCAATTACATCAAATATACAAGTTTGTGGTAATGGTTTTGAAATTTTAACTAAATTACTAAGTTACAAACTAATGAAATAAAACTTTGTAGCAGCAGCCATCACAGATATTATTAGCTGTTTGAAAAATATCAGTCCTAGATGCTTTCATGAAATTGTTTAAACAGGCGTTTCAAAAAAGGCTTATAAATACCATATTTAAAAAAAGAACTCTAATGAGACTATTAGTCATTCAAAGGATTTAAAAAACTGCAGCCACATCCTTTTGGCTACAATACGTTCTCATTGCCTTATCAAATTGCTGTCATTTGGCTGCTTCCTTTTTGGTCCCTTGCCCAGAGTAATTTATCCATCAAATGAAATTTTGCAGGTGCAAGATTTACAGTGATAAATGCATTTTGGACATTTTTAACTATCACAACCTTTCTCTCCATAAAATTATTTTTGAAATAAAACATAGCTTGAATACCTACACATTTTTTAAGTCTGTTCAGTTATACTCAGATATGAAAATGTTGATTTTTGACCAAGTGTAACTTTACAATAAGCAAGAGAGAAGCTGGTATTCTTATTCCTTTCTCTTGAGGAAAAAAAAAAAAATCACTTTTAAACCCTGAAGAATTCCAAGATACCCTCTCCTTTTTTCCAATTTTTCAACTTTTTGCTGATGACTGAAACAGCTAAATTCATTAAACCATTACTAAAAACACCGAGTGTTTTCAAAAACAGCAACATTTGAAACTATTTCTGAAGTTTGCAAGATACAGATTCACAAACAACCTGTACATTAACAGATTAATTACACTCACTCTTCTGCTAATGATATTTGTATATAAGCACACAGAGATCCCTGAGCAGAAAGCAGGAGTCCTTGCCCCAACTGAAAATTCTAACACCTCACATTGCCTTTTTTTTTTTTAAAGTCATTACCACCCCTTCTGAAAAAAACAAACAAACAAAAAAAACCACAAAAAACCCACCAAACAGAAAACCACAACCCACAACCACCAAAAAACCAAAACATTTTGAGGCTTTGCATGTCAGCTTCACAGTGGAGAACAAGATAATAAATATTTAAAATGCAGCTCTCCTTCATTTCATATGTATTCCCATGGAAACTATACCCTCTGAAGACCTGTAAGATTTCCAAGAAACTTTGCCCAGCACTTACTCTTCACGAAGCATCTGTGCCTCAAAGCTTTATTTTAAACAGAGGCCAGCTCCAGGCTCTGAAGGAAGCTACCCTCCATTTCACACAGCAACACATCTCTGTTTTTATTACACCTGAAGATCACACCCCTGTAAGCAAACTGACCTGAAAATCAGAAGGGGCACAGATTAAAAGTGTACCAGCGATGTACACCAGCACTACCTGGTGTCAGCTACAGTGAAGCACATAATGACCTGGTTGGATAAGATTGTATCTGATCCACGTTGTGAACATCTACCCTGTGCCAAGCAGTCAGTTTTTCTTTTGATGCTGTGTGTGGTGCACAGGCTGAGGGCCGAGGGGTCATCACAAGGATGCTCTGCTCCTAGTCCTACTGCCAGCGTGCCTGAGACAGTGAGGATTTATTGCTGGGTGGCTCTTCTCCACTGCCATATGCTTCTCCCTACCTTTTAGTTATGTGTACCCAGCACAGCAAGGTGTGACGCTAACACCTACACTAGCACTGTATTCTGTAAAATTAGCATGGGTCAAATTTGTGTATTTAGTAAGTTCCCCGCACAACACAGCTCACAACAGTATCAATTTAACGGCATCAGCAATCTCAGGTATTGTGGTGAGTCCCAATGTAAATTCTCTTGTAAGATTCAACTGCTTTTAGCACTTCTCCAAGTAGGCCTTCACATCTGTATAACAGGTAATACAGAAAACAGTGAAGTACTTTAGGCTACGTAACCCTAAAACTGTCATTGCCTAGTACTGGCAATCCTAACTCCCAAATACTGCCACCACTAATAACAAGCCACGGGCTTGGTGTGGGGCTTCCCAAGGGCTCCTGACTGAGGCTTGCTTTTTGAAATTTGCCCTCACTTGGATGAAGCTTTGTTTCCTCGATTTAGGTATAAACAGCGATTCCTCTACTGATCTAGACAGTTCTTGCAGCGAACTAGCTACAGTTAATTTGTTTCACTTTTACTAGGCAGAACTGGTTTTCCAGGGTAACAAAGGAAACCAAGCCCAAGTATCTAACGTGAAAAAATAAAACCCACACTATAAATAGTAAATTTGCATGCAAAAGAGTTGCAGACTGAATGGAAAAGGCAAAACATAAAAAACATACTAGCAAATATAAAAATGACCAAGTGGTTATTTGGGTGAGGATCCCACCCAATAACAGACTGACCTGATTTCACATTTCGCTGAGGAAATTTGTTTCAAGGCATCAGATCAACTACCACTAAAGAAAAATGAGGAAACCAGAATTCCCATGACAAGAAATACTTTCATCACCATTGTGCACTACGGGAGTATAAGCTTCCTTTGGTAGCCACTACACATCTAGGAGGGATATTTCCAAACGTACTGCCTACAGTTGGAGGGCCCAGAGCTACAAGGTAGTCTTGGAGCCACAGAAGCACGTGGCATGGTCTGTCTGCATGCTGCGTCTCCAGCTCAAGGAGAATACCTCCTAATGAGATACTCTATTGATGCTATCCTGGAGCTGATCTCACCAAGCTGACAGACCTTTTGTAAAGCTATATATTAGTTCTTAAAGGTGGCAATAGTTTTCTCTCAAGGTAAAACAGGTTGTTCTCTTCTTCAACTTCCCATATATTTATGAATGTATTTGTTCAGGACAGGACTACAAATCTAAGCTTACAAGGAACTGTTTTCATTTCCTAGTCTCAGAAGAGCAGCAGAGCCGGCAAATCTGGTCACTGTCTTTGATCTTCCTTACTCATAGACAAGCTGTAAGAGATTAAGCTCTTTTGCCATTACTTAATCACTTAAAGTGATACTCTAGGATTCTCAAGGGTAAATGCATTAGGCTACTGATGAGTCTGGGTGCTTTTTTTTTCCTCTTTTTTTAAAAAGAGATATAAAGATTTATAAAATGGTTAGCTTATACAGTTTGTATTAGATTTTCAGAAACCCTTTGATAATTTAGGGGCATAACTCTTGTTTAAACCAACTTGGAGAGGGAATTCAAACAGCTACTTTTTAACATCATGTAAACTGTTCTTTTTTATGATTATTTTTTCTTCCCATGTTTTATATAATATATACCCTTACTTCCTTTAAAGCTACAAGAAAATACTCTAACAATCTGGAAAGAGGAGTCAGTGTCTTAGATTGAAATCCTTGATTATTGCTGTGCTGTACAGCAAAAATTTAAGATAAAATCTTGCAAGAACTGCATCACTTCCCTACATACTCTATGTCCACCACATCACAGCTCCAACTGTATGAAGCCCTAGGGTTTCTCAGTCTGGGAAATAATTGAATCCCTAAAGAAAATTCCTAAAGATTTCCCAACTCGTATATAAGATTTTTAACCTAATATCCATCCAGAACCATTACATTATACATGTTTAAGAGTAGATTGGATGTGGTGTTGAGGGATATGGTGTAGGGGGGAACCTGTAGAGTAGGGCCGATGGTTGGACTTGATGATCCCAAGGGTCTCTTCCAACCTATATGATTCTATGATTCCTAGGGAAGAAATAGGAAGGCAAAGAAAGCCTTCCAAAGGAAGGGTTTCTTCCAATCCTAGGCACACTAACAACTGTATAATATAATGACAAATATATGGGATTGCTGCCAGACTCTTTTCCAAGGCGCTCTGATGTCTTCATCTAGTCAGATATGTTCTACAAATAAAATTATATCATGTGGAGCAAAATGAATGTTATGTTATAGATTTTGGCATGAAACCATAGTGATTTTTAACTCAGCTATCTGCCATGATTCAGGCTATTAATTGAAGTATAAATTGTACAGATGCATGTTCTGCATTAAGCAACCTTTTTCTTTTAAGGTCTTACAGAATAATTTGTCTCTTAAATGACCACTCCATGAAAAATGAAACAAGTCATCACAGAGAAAAATCAGTACTACTTAATGTAAATAATTGCAAAACTTACTATTCTTAAAAATCAAAGTATTCAGGCATTTCAATGTTTTTTCTAGTCAATCTTAGTTTAACACAGAACTTACTTCCATATTACAATTCTTGATAATAACACTAAAAAGTCCTATTTGAAAGGTATAAGCAGATAATTACTAAAATATGCATATAGAAATTCCAGTCTTAGTGCTTCAAACAGTATGGTTTTGGAGCCTGTACAGCTATTGCCCTTGCTGGCTCCCCTAGGGAGACCAGACCCACTTGGGATCCACTGCCTTCATTCTTTATGAAGTTATGTCCTACTCAAAAAAAGCAATTCAGAAGAACCCAGGACACTTTAGACCATATATATATTATTATTCATCCAAATGTCATTATTTCCAGTGGAACCAAAACATTTTCTCAAAATTTTTAAATTTCCTCAAAATACAAAACCATATATAACATAAAACATGTCTAGCTCATGCAGTACTAGAATGTCTGTCACTTTGAATGTAGGCCTGTAGAGGGAAGGGTGGTGTGCAAGGGGAAAGGAAAAGAATAATCTTGATGGTAAATCATAGAACTAAGAGCTCCTATACCTCTATTTAGATTAGGACTACCACATCTCATTCATCCTCATAATAACATGGGAAAATGGAAATCACAATTGCTAACTGCATTAGAAGTCACCAAAATTTACCATCCATTTGCTCTCCAAAATGGAGCAAGAAGGAAACCAAAACTATGTCAAGGTAAGGAAATAAAACACATTATTACTAACTGTAAGCAACCTTTAAGACCACACACATAACAGCTTAAGGGAAAAACAAGCAGCAGCAATAAAAAACGAGCACCAAACTTACCTTCTCTGCCCAGATAAAAGAAACCAGGTATATCCTAAAGAAGACAATTTATTTGTAGTCTGGAGAAGCATGACACTGTCTCAAAATAATAGCTATGTAGCATAACCATCCAACATCCAAGCAAACTTTTAGTTCTGCTGCTACTTCTAAAATGATTGACTAGTCATTATTTTCCCAGATATTTCTATGAAAGTACTGCAAATATTGTCTCTGTCCCTTATCTTTCATTTTAAAAAAAAAAGACAAATTTCAAAACACAATACTAAAATGTTAAAGAAAAGATCATCAGTTGTCAACAAAGGTTTTTCTCTGCTGATTCTTTGTAACATGTATTTTGTCATGCCAGCTCTTCCTCCCTGCTTCCCAAGCACAGGTAGGGGAAAAGATGGAGAATGATGGCAGGGCAAAGCTCAGCTCAAGAGATGTGCCTCCCGGTCAGCACCCACCCACACCAGCCCAGTTGTTGATGGTGTAGGATGGTTTGTAAGCAAATTAAACATCCTGGAAACTTAAAAGCAGTCATCAGAAATACACCAATACTGTGGTCAGTCACAAGATGTTTGTAGCAATAGCTAAGAAGGGAATTAACTGGTTATTTCTGTTAACATTAGACTCCAAACACAGCAGTCACTGGGTAAATAAAATCAACTGTGCACCAAATGTCTTCCTTTTCGTTTGCTTGGGGTGTTTTCTTTCTCTTTTCTGAGTTAGCTGTTCAGTCTTGTGACTAATTAGTTGAATTAAGAAAAAGCTGCATGAATAAAACAATAAAAAGATTGGCAATTAGTGATGAATTTTCTTTGTGTAATAACATCAAGTAGGAGACCCCTTCTGTCCCAGAAAACAGACATGGTACAAAACTCTCCTTCACTTCACAGCAGGAAGAAATTGTTTTGAACCTGCGCTAGAGAGATGAGCTCAACCCTACTGTACCATGATGTACTATCCTGAACTTCATAGTTATTCCTCTGGATTCAGTTCAGGGACTAAAAAATTCCCATTTTTAAAATAATCCCTTCGGTACCCTCCCCCCCGCTGGCTCCACCTGTAATATTTTGATGTAAAGTTCTCTTACGTGTCCTAGCATTGACAATCTGCTTCCCAATGAACTTTCATGGAAAGTGTTAAATATCTACTGAAACATCTCATTACCATGCTAAATGAAAAGTTGTCTAAATTTTCTGGAAACTCCTATTGCTTTGTTTCCACTTAGAGTATTTCAGCAGTTTCTAGAAAGGGACAGTTACACCTCCCAGCTCTGTTCTGCCTAGGCTATTCTTCCAGTTTTAGCTGGATTTCCCATGATGCCTGTTCAAACTGCATAAAGTGGGGCTTCACAGAAGTCACATATCTGCACACTCTGATAATGAAGTACGTGCTACACATGCAAGAACAGAAATGTGAAGGAAAAAAGCAGCACCCTTACACCAGAGGTAGAGATAGAAATATCTTAAAGTAGAATGGAACAACAACAACATAATTCTCCTTCAGTTTCATGCATAAATGAAATGTTTCATTGTAACAACACAAGAAGTTTGATTCAAATGAAAATATTGAAGTTACATTAATAGGAAGATGTATTTTTCTTTCATCATTCAGTACAATATTTTCATTTTTAGATCCAGACCACCACAGAAACCTCAGTTATTGCTTTGGCCTCTTAGATTTCTCCCTTTTTTTCCAGTTTTGATTTATCTCTATGGATTTTTTTTTTTAATATTAGAAAACAAGCACAAAACTATGTATTATGCTTGGATGACATACTGATGCCCTCAGAAAATCAATTTTAATATAATTCTTTTGATCCTTAAAAATCTACTTCTGTATCTGTAAGAAACCTTAATTTGATAGACTGATGATGGGCTGAGTCAAATACTGTTTAATTATTTCTTTGTACTTCCTCATCCATGTTCATTCATTCCCTATTCTCACTGTACGTTTAGGCAGCCGACAGGTGAAGGATCTGCATCAGTAGTGTTTGGAGCATTTCTGCATGCGGTTCTATAATTCTCATCACATTTTTCTTTACACTTCCCTTTACTATATGTAGTGTTAACTCTCTTATGGCTTAACAGCTACTGGTGCATAATTACACATACCCCGGAATACTTGTATTTCAAGCAGTTTATCCCTCTTCATAGATACCTTGAATTAGCAACTCCAATTCCTTCACAAGATAGTTAAGACAAAAAAGCAGTGTTGTTACAGATTTCTCTCTGTCCTTGTACTCTCCTTCCAGCTCCTTTATTTCTACTTATGGTGTTACTACTATTCAACTAAATTAAAAGGTAAGTCATTGGACTTACCCATTTGGACAATGACTTGGACATGAACCATTACAGCTGGAGTCCTCAAGTGATCGTTTATTCTCTGTTCCTGCATTCAGTCTATGTACCTATCCCAGGAGAAGACTATACTCATTGCTAAAGTACTCCATTTTAAAAAATTAAGTTGTCAAATACCAGACAATAGCTTAGGGCATTTTTGATTAAGACCCAAACTAGTCAGTTTACTATGAAAGACTTTGAGTTAATAAACGTCCTTTTATTTTCAGAGAAGCCCTCATTATGCTCAAATCTAGAATTTAGGATGATGGAATTTTAACACTTTTTGAAATGTGATTGATTTATTGTTCTGTCATGTTATTTATTGGATAATATGATAAATTCAATACAATTCATCATAGTATTCTATAAATATTGCAAAAGATTATTAAAGCAATAAAATCTTGTGGCAGAAATTTAATGAGATCATGTCACATTTGTGTTAAAGCCAAGTGATAAATTGTGACATCTGCAGTGGCTGTCACCACCTTAAAAGGAAAAGTCTGCATATTCTCTTAGCACAAAGCAAAAGTCTAGATCTCGACTTGGAGCTACTAGACAGAAGAATTGCAACAGAAAATATTAAATATATGCTGCACACTAATCTTTCCTCCAGTAATGCATACCAGTGCTGCATGGATACAATTTAGTGTGAAATTAAAATACATGAAAAATCAGCAGTATAGAGTAGGTCTATATTCACAGATTTATCAGTTGCATTTCCTCCTTATTTTAACAGACTACAAATTTTACTGATTAATTTAGCCATTTTT
This sequence comes from Jacana jacana, assembly GCA_013400555.1. NCBI lineage: Eukaryota > Metazoa > Chordata > Aves > Charadriiformes > Jacanidae > Jacana > Jacana jacana. Next base: position 51,814 of record VZTM01013438.1, read on the forward strand.
TGAGGAAAATACTTTTGCAGTACTATTATTCCTTACTTTTCTTCTACCACATAGAGCTAACACAAGCTATGGGAAAGCTACTAATTTGTATCCTATTGTCATACAAGTCAAAGTGAAAAAAAACATATTTGACTGGAAAAACAACCATGGAAAGCATGTAGATAAAGGATGCCACACCCTTTACGTATGCATAATGTTGGATGACAACTGTAGGAACTGCTTATGGGGATAGATACTCTTTTTGTAGATGTAGGCATACACAAACACACAAATACTTGCTGCAGATACAGTACATTGATATCAAGTCTGACATGCAGCTGGTAATTTTTTCCTCTTTCACAGTTTTGTATGAGCAGCTAAGGTAGACTGTGTCCCATAGATTTACTTAAATACCTTTGTAAATGGAAGAGAAGATTATTTAGTAGGTGTTATCATCATTCAGCCTAAGTACTAAATGTTTTATTATTAAACATTCTTCTAATTGTCTCCTAGAGGCTTTCAAAGTTCCAATGATACATTCAGAATCATAGAAACACAAGGTTGGAAAGGACCTATAAGATTATGTAGTCCAACCGTCCTCCTGTCAGCAATACTATCCACTAAGCTACTAAATCATGTCTTGTAGCACCCCGTCCAGGAGCTTCTTGAACCCTTCCAGGGATGGTGACTCCACCGCCTCCCTGGGCAGGCCAGTCCAGTGCCTGACCACTCTTCAGGAGAAAACGTTTTTCCTGACATCTCATCTAAAATCTCCCCTGGTACAACTTGTGGCCATTCCCTTAAGTCCTAAAATCTCTTCCTTATTAAAAACCAGCTCATCCAATAAAGGAGCACAAAATAAACCATGTGAATTGGACTACATCTCCCTCAAACTCATTTTGAAAAACAGATTACCAACCACTCAGATTAATCAACGAGGCTTAAATTCACCCCATCACACTTCTTCACTTCGTTAGACAGCAACAATAGAAAACTACTATACCTTCTGTGAACATGTTTCTAGAATGAAATGTAGTATGTGCATTTATAAGCATGTTGGAATACTCAACTAGGTGTTAGCTGTAAATACCTCAAGTCTCAAGGACTTTATGATTTTAGAAATAAATACTCAAAAAAAACATAAACCACTTGTGAAATGGCACTGAGATATATGCTTTTTAAAAAATATTTTAAAGAAATTGATCTTACTAGAAAAGAGAAGACAAAATGAAATATATGCATTTTAATGAGAATTATTGAGAATAAATATTCTCAATTATTGATAATCAACTGAGAAATCTAAAATAAATTTATTTGTTGCAAACAAATTTTAGTAACTCTAAAATTTCAGATTAATATTAGTAGCAGGTTAGCTTTTTTCCCTATTCCTTTATCATGGTAACACTGCAGCATATTTTTGTCTGTCATAACAACTGCCAGTCAGTCCTGTCCTCGGTGCTTTCAAACAAATCAGTAACTCTTCAGGTTACCAGAATAAAACACTACTGTCTGTGACACAAAATTTTTTCAACCAGAGTAAAGACTGAAACTGTTTTATTCTGAAGCAAGTTTCTCTTCCTACATCTCTAAGCAAAACTAGTGGTGGTAACCAGGAGCTCTAAAGCTATTGAACTTCATACAAAAACCTAAGGCTGTGCCACATCCTTAGACACACACTTAGGCCCACTTGAAATTGCCCTCACATGGCACAACCCAAAATCTACACAAGACTCAAGCCTTGCTTTTACTGACAAAGACAAAAGTGTTCTCCACGAAAAATATTAGGGAAAATATGTTGGGAATTCAAAGAGCAACCCTTTATAGGTTTAAGTATCTGGAAGAAAAAGCTATAGATAATGTTTGCAATCCCACAATTTCATAACAGCCATTTAATTTTCTGTATTTCTCAAGGAATCTTATGCATTGACAAGCAAGTCTTCTGTTTCTTAATCTTAGTTGAAGCAACATTCTGAACCTGCAGCACAAAAAGTTATTTCACAGGCACGCTACCTCAAGCATAAAGTTCATTGTCTTTGTGTCACTTATGCCATCAACTGTCCTTACAGATATAAATTAATTAATAATTTTGGTTTTTTAGTTAAACTTATATTCCTTGGGAGATGACAATTTATCTTGTTTCTATAACTTCTTTCATTCTTTCTAAATGTAAAATTCCTTACTGCATACCTTTGCCACAAGTTCTCTATGCTCTTGCTTCTTTCCCTTTCTATATGCAAGGGGAATTGACACATTCGGTCTTGTTTTCAGTAATTCAAAAATAAATCAAAAAGAAACACAGCTCTCAGCTTCTATTTCAGTCCTATTGCATAGTGGGTTTTTTTTAAAACCGAGTAAGGAAGTAGTATTTAAGATCTGTAGCTAGCAATTATTTTGTTAGGCACAAAAAAAACCCTACTCAATTAACATTTATCTTTATACTAGTTCCCATAAAGTTATTTAGTGATATTAACAATAAAACTTGCAAAAGCAAGATAATCTGTAAGATACTTGTTTCCCACTATTGAGATAACCTGATTATAACAGGAAAGGGAAGGGAAAAAAAATTAAAAATTACCAAAAGAAAACCCCAGAATTGATACCCGAATTTCACACCAATCGCTCTGTAGGTACGAAGAATAAATAGAACCCACAACATCCTATGTATCCTCTAGATCACCAGAAGAGGTCTAATGCAGAAAGCAGATTACAGTAATTTTCATTTGCTCTTTGCAGTTTTAGAGGATTCAAAGTGCAGTTATTTAGAAAATGAAGACACAGATAGCCAGTACTCTCCTTCTATGCAGGGGAGGACTATGTTCCCCCCTGAGAAAAGCAGACAATCCCAAAATGCCTTTCAGACCAAGGATTAGGGAACTCATCTGTAGGGTGGAATGGGAGGAGACTTAAAGACGACGACCACTGAGCCTTCGGTGCGCACCACTGCTCGAGCGGTGTAAATGCTTCATTCCCTTTCCAAGAAAAACTGCAAGAAACACATTTTCATCCATATTTTAAGTTTACTTTTGTTTTCCCTTGAAATTTTTCATTAACAACATAATGCCATTTTAGGAGTATGCTTTTTGGGGATGTAGAATTTCGGTACTTCCACTACCTTGGAAGTAGCCGATACTCATATACTGTACATAAAGACATTTTTATTTCAGCCTGGCTTGACCTGATAATTTTTAGAGTTTTCTATGTACTGCTGAACTGAAGAGTGAATTATTTTAACAGCCTGAATGAAACTTTCAATGAATATTCTCTGTGACTTCTATCATCTCAAGTTCTTCAGAGTTAAATGAATGATAGACTTCCATAATTCATTTATAAATCTCTTCATTAGAATGTAGATCATTAAATGAAACAGTCAGATACATCCCTTTCTCCATTAACACAAAAATATCTAATTCCATCTTTATAGCTAGACCAGTTGAGCACTGTACATTTTGCAACATCAAAAGTTCATATAATTTTAGGAAATTTACACAGAAAGAAGAATGCAGCAAGCTTTTCACAAATCAGAAGGGCTCTTAAAATCATGAAAGCAATAGCAAATTTCTTTTTAGCTGAAATCAGGTTAATGACTGGCTCTCCTCTCATGCATTTTTATCAACTCTAAGTTTTTTAATATCTTCCTAATCCCCCAGTCATCATGAAGGTGCACTGACCCTCAGCTTCACCCAGCTGTAACTTCAATTACACTAGTCTGTGAAAAAGTTAATTAGAATATACTTCCATAGCAGAATATAGAAGCAATATAAATGAGAACAGAGGAAAAAAAAAAGATAGTATGACAGTAAACTAGTAAAAAGGACTTCAACTATGAATTAATAAACCTAAACCACACAAAACAATCCCTCTTTCATCGTTATATCATCACAACTTTAAAATTTCCATTGCTCATTTCTGTACTGTCATAGTAAACAGTGTTCCCATACTCAAACTCAGCTGTGGCCCCAGAGTTCATTTAATGCATTGTATTCATATAAGGCATTCATCATTTCTACCTATTTCATCAGGTCTTTCCATTTATAATAGAAACACTCATTCAAAACACTAATGAAGAGTACCTGTCATGTAAAGCCAACTAAGTTGGTTGCTGAATCCAAATCAAGTGGCAGACAAGCCTTTACCCTGTACAACTGGATGAATCAGATACACAGGGAAAATGAGATCATAGAATCATATAGGTTGGAAGAGATGCATGAGTAAAAGCTTCAGGGACTTAAGCCTCTGGACTCAGATAATCCAAATTCAGTTATGTTGCCAGTAGACTAAGAAGCATAAGAGAAGTGCTTAGTAGTCAAAGATTTATTTTAAAAAACTACAAAAACCACCACACTTGAAACATGATGGTTATAGATAATAAAAATATTTCCTAGAAATTTGTGTCACAGGAAATGCCATGTAAATTACAGAACTCTGAATGTGAGCTATAGTACTTATTCTACAAAATTTGACAATAGGTAACTGCAGTTACTTGATGCCTTCAGCCCCCTCCCCACCATCCCCTTTTTATTTTTCTAAATATTTTTTCACTCTGAACAGTACATGTCTCAGGGCAACACTGTACTCCACACAGTAACACAGCATTCTAGAAATTACTTTTCATTGATATAATTTTATCATTGTAATTGCATACATACAGTATGCAAGAATGTTAGATGTCCTATCCAGAACCCAGCTATACATACAGTGTACTGGTATGTCTAACTTTGAACAGGCAGCTTAAACCACAATGGAAGAAACAGTTAACGCAAAAATGGCTGGTGGATTGAGCAGGTGATTAGACAAAACATAAAAGTTTAGCATTCCCAGAAAAAAATCTTTTAAAAGAACACTATCAAATTGAATTGTTACTTCAACAAGGAGAGGAGAAAGGCAAAGGACACTTGGTGAATATTAGTAAAATGCTAGCCTTATTGGTAGACAGCGGTGATCTACAGTTCTGCATAATAGGCTCCCCGCTCTATAAATCTGCTCTACTCCACAGCACTTTCCTGAGAAGGTGATATATTTCTAAAAAAGTTCCATCTAAATGTCACCCTGAAAGCTTGCTGTGCTGAGGACCATTTTAAATGTCAGAACAGTCTCATTCGACCTATGACTGAATTTAGGATTAGTCTGCACCACGTTTTCCTAAAATGTATTTCTAAGACTATGTTATGCATTTGGAATTTGGATGTTGATTTGTGCTATTATCCAGCCTCCTTGCCTTCAAAAGCACAGACTTCCTTCAGTTTACCTCAAGTTTTCAAGGTTCAATGTGCTTGGAAAGGGCAACGAAAAATGTTAGTGGAACACGTTCATCATGCATTCTTTAAAAGAATTAATCTAAATTATAGTTGTATTTTGGATTTTTATCTTTGCACAGGTACCAATTCTATTATAGAACGCAGAGACAAGTACACTTCATCAGCTCCACTGTTCACGAAACTAAACACGAAGAGATACAAAAAACCAGGATCCTTACAGCCCCCATAAACACGGAAACAGATAGAATCTTTAAGAAGTGATGGAAATTCATTAGATATCTAAGCTTGACCTGAGCAAGATAAAGAGTTATTCATGCATAAAAATGAAGGCACAAGTATATCAAAGAGGGGAAAACATTTACTGAAAA
>VZTM01013438.1:57477-70102 GCA_013400555.1 Jacana jacana
ATACTCACATGAAAAACACACATGTATTAACTTACAGGAGAACACTACCTAGCTTCCAATTGATTTATAAAATGTTTCACATCATGTTCACTATTGTGTCTCAATCATTTAGCATCCATTGACTCTTTAGCCTCAACTCATACCATGTTAGTTATCAGAAAATCAAAGCAAGGAAAATCCTTGACAGAGGAAAAGATCATTTGTAACAAAGGTACAAAGCCTTTTGAAAGTTTTTCTGGGTTTTGGTATATGCATGAAATGTTTCTTGGCTAATTGTGTGGGGTTTGGTAAGAAGTAAGCTTTACCCATGAGAAACTTGATTCTCTTTTACAAAATACTTTTTCAATACCTTTAGTTTTCTTTTGAGTATTCTACCAGACTCACTAAAATTTACCACACAGTTTAAAAGAAAAAAGTTTCATTAACTGATATAAAAACAAAACAAAACAAAAAAAACCCAACACCAAAACCATTCAGAGCATATGACCATCTAATTCAGGAGTAAATCTTGATACACATATCCGAAGGAGCAAGCACAGCTGAGGACTATGCAATACAAAGCTTCATCTGCAACAGCATCTGGCTTGTGACCACCAAATTATATATAGTTCCTTGAACAATTTCTAAGAAAAGAACAGCACCTACACAAACAGGGCAAACTATAATACAATATTCTTGTCTAAGCTTAATCATTATGATACACTAAATAAAACATCAGAGCAAGGCTTAAACAGGACTTAAAGGAATCATAAGCCATACGCTGGCCCTCTGAACCAAAATTAATTTCATTTTAAAGACTATATAGGTCATTGTCATAACAGCTTGGATGAGAAAACTGAATTAGGAGGACACTATTCATAGCATAATGCTAACAGCAGCCCATAGCATTTCTAACTAATAAAAGGTAGCCCACAAACTAGAAATGGTATATGGAAGAGGTTAATAGCACAATCATCTAAGTGTGCAGTTAGTACTCTGCCAAATTCACTGCATTAGGTTTTATTTAGTGTTACTCTACTGCATCCTGCATTACCAAGTGTAAAATAAATTGCACTTTTATGGCACACTGGTTTATGACTTTTTTTATTAGAAATACTTTTACTGTTTTCACACAAAATATATAGGAAAAACTCAAAAATGCATGTGGTGTTAATCTCTCACCTTTGTTATAAAAAGCTTTAAAGCCACTTTGAAAACGTTGAAAATTTGCTTTGCTTGTTCTATTGCATACAGGCACTGGGTTAAAACTTGTTAGGTAATTCCACAAATTTTAACTTGCAATTTCATCATGTTACTATAGAAATCCTACCTATGATATTTAAAGAAGTTCTAAGGTTTACTTTCCGTACTAAAACATCAAATAGCTATGTTATTATGCTCTTTGTCATATGGTCAGAATATTTGATGGGTTAAACAATATCATCACAACTGACCTGCAGCTAAAGGTAGGAACACATTAAGCTTCAAGAGAAGCTGAAACCAGCATTTGTGTTCATGCTTTGGGCCTACTTACTGCTTCAGTTTCTGTCAATCTTAGGCATCACACTCCAGTGACCCTTTTCTGCAGGAAGCGGACCCCGTGCAGAAACAGAGGCAGAGCAAGTTGCAACAGAAGAAGCTAGCATCACTACAGTAGTGATTCTGAAGCAAAACCACCAAGCTCAAGATTTAGGACATGTTTGTATTTGAGAATATTAACCAACTTCTTTCATAATTTTAAAAACTAAGGCAGGCTATTCCAGAATTGCCCACTATAACATTTTATGCAGTACACCTCCTTAACACAAATACACTGGCAGAAATTTTACCAATTAAAAAACCAAAACACTAAAAAACAACCGAAGGAAAGCTTGTACAGAGACTTTCATTGGTGTTAGTTCATCTTCAGCTATTGCTTGACCTTCCTTGCATGCTCTCTGGGTGTTATATGACAGTAAACACACAGAACGATGCCAACCTGTCAGTTCAACTTTGGAAGGTGTTACTGAAATTCCTTGTTCATCAGTCTATGGTAGTCATTTACCTGGGGACCTAAAGTCTGAGAACTACAGGTCATGTTACTCTACATGGGCACCAATATAAAGCAGGAAGCCAGAGCTGCCAATGTGCCTGCTGGCAAATCACCTCCCTCCACTGTCTCCAAGAGAAAAAACTCTGAACAAGTGACAGATGACTGACAGACTGGAACACATTCAATAAATTTAGGTGCCTTTTTTTTTTTAATTAGTATGTAGTTTTTAAGTATTTACAGGTAAAGTCCAAAAGATTTTTGAAAGGGAAGAGCTGGAAAAAATAGGAGTTTGTACAAAGTAGATTCTTAATACAATACTTTGAGGTAATAACAAGAGCTGTATAACTGATACAAGGGTCACCCAAAACTTTGGGGATTTTTTTTTTTTTTTTAAAAGCATCACAAAAGCAGAACACACTCACCAAATGACTGCATGCTTCAGTTCAAACCAGGGACTTAAGCTTCACTGCCCAACACATGTGATTGTTGTAAGGCAATTGCCTCTCCCTCAATGTTTTCTGTGAAAAACCTAACATTGTGAGGAGGAAATAGGATTTTTAAACACTACTCAATTATACAAAAATAATTTTCATTACTAAAAATAAATAAATAGATAAATAAATAAGTCTGTATTTTCTAGTGAGTTTTAAATACCCAGCTGGCTGAGGAGGGGTGGGAGATGTCTATGTGCATTTACACTAGGTCCTTTGATTTCTAGGAAACTTTTTCAGCGCTAAAGGAAGGCTGGCCTTAGAAGGACATAGTTCTGGTTTTGCTGTGTTTTCACCCTGCAGTAGCTGCAGAAACTCAAGGAAAGGCAAAACTCTCTGGGCAGACCTATACTTCATCATCTGTTTCAAATTCAAGGAACTCCTGTACTTACAGATAGGAGAACGATTTGAACTCAAGAAGAAAGGAGAAAAACATACTGTTGTCTACCACTGAAGCAGAAACCCTGCTTTAAGGGGAGACTGGCATTTGAAGAGCTGAGACAGCATTTTCCAGGGAAGTTTAATATTGCCTGCCTATGATGCTTCTTACAAAGTAGCAACTCTAGCTCACTGAAGAAAATAACCCAAACAATGGCAAAATATTCTGAAATGCAAGGGCCTCTTCCTCACTCCCCTCGAGTACTTCAGGGTTTCTCAGGTGAGACAAGAGCCTTTTCTACCTGGATAAAAGTTATTTTATCTTAAACCCTGCTTTTAAAATTAAGGGAAATCTTCCATTTGTCATCCATCTTTGCTTTTCTCATCAATTTTTATAATCCCTCAACTTCTTTCTCTATTCCTCCCAGCCTTTGCTTGGATTTCTACCTCTCAATTTTTTTTCTCCTTTTATCTGTGATTGCATTTTGTGATTTTGTGTCTACTTTATCTATCTTAGCGTTCTCTCTCTCTCTCTCTTTTTTTTTTTTTTTCAGGTCAGGTAGGTTGCAAGAGATCTTTCAAATCACCGAGTCTAACCACCACTAAACCAGGTCCCTTAAGCACCACATCTACCCAGAGTTTTTCCTCCCTTTCTACTCACACTATTTATTGCTATAACACCTCACCTATGGGCACCTGCTAACTCTCCATTTCCCTTCTATATTCCTCCTTTATAGTGCTTTATTCCCTTTGATTTCACCCAGTGCTGCATGCACCCAGCCAGCCTTTCTTGACCTTCTGTTTTATCTAATTCTTTATGTGCCCAGCAGAAGATCAAAACAGCTCATGGCTGCCACTCAGGTGCCAGCATCCACCTGCCCTACAAAGCATTGGTGTGTTTTTCCACTGGGCCCACTAAGTGTCCAGCTATAATGTGCCAACTAAGTGGGCAGGCAAGAGCCGGAGCAAAATGTCTCCCCACCATAACTTGCGGTGCAAAGGAAATACTACACTGGCAAGTAAAAGGGCACAAGAAAGCAAAGAGAAGGAAAAGACCTAACAAATACAAAGAAGGTTACAGAGAAGCAAGAAGAAATAGAGGAATATAACAGGCTCAGCAATATTATTTTACAAGTAGAACACGATTCCACCTTAAAGCAAAACCAAACACACCCACAAAACAAAAGCCACACACCACCTCAACTCCACGTGAAAAAAGCAAAGTTTAGAAACTTTTCTGTAGAAATGAATAGTTCTAAACCATTTTGGGTCACGTATTTTAAAATTTGGTCATACCACCCCCAAACATAGGTTTACCCAAGCTATTGCAATACCTCATGCTAATTGCAACTCTGGGTCTTTAGACGTTATTCTGTTATGTGTTTTGCCATCTTACTGTACAATGGTGGCTCCCACCAAGAGACCTCTCTCTGACCAGCAAGGTACTTTGGTCTCTCCAGCCACCAGCCTGGACCACCACCACCACCATCTGAGCAGCACCATGCTGCTATCCTGACTCAGCCATGAAGTACAACTCCCCATCAGCCAAAAGTTCAAAACTAATGAGCTCTGGTTTCCAATGTTGTGTAAACTTATACTATACTCCTATGAGAATTTGTTTTACATTAATTCATACATTTCTTATTTGGTTACTGAACTTGATCATATAATAGTCAAGCTTCCAATATGTGCAGCAGCTCGTAGGCTATTATTATTGTTTATGCAGGGGCAGAGGAGAGCAGCAATGAAAAACAATATCCCATTAAATAAAGTAGATAAGTACTCTGGTTTTCCTTCTTTCTACCTCTAATTGTTCCAGTCTGCCAATATTGCCAGTGTCAGCACAGTTTCACATACCAGATCATGATAATTATCAGCACAAACTTCTGATCTCTGATGTGGAAATTTTCACCAATTAACAAGTTACTGTTAATTAGGCTTAAACAAACAAACAAAAAATCTCATCATCTCACTTGTGCAGCCTAAAATTCTCAATTATGCTATGGGTAGTCTAGTTGCAAGGTAAGGTAAGAATCTATGAAGCAGGGCAGATTGGAATCTTCAGCATCTGGGAGGTTCCATGAAGCAACAAGGAGATGCTGACATTATGACTGATAATGCTACAACATGATTTTTGCTTGCCTTAAAGGAAAGCTCTACCCAGGACTAGCCTCCCAGCTCCATTCTGTGTCTTGTGATATTTATTAAACAAATAGCCTTCTAAAGAACAATTCATCTAAGCCAACAACTATGAAAGACATTTTTTCACAACCAGAAGTAGGTAGAGTTAATCCATTTGAGGATATCACAGAATGACAAGTATCTCCAGTGACTCATATAAGGTGATATGCATTTTTGCAGCAGAGGTCAGAGTAAGGGTAAAAGAATGCAAGCAGCAAACATTATGAAAAGGCTCATCATCAGAAAAATAAGGTATTTTTGGTTTTACTTATGACTTGAATAGTCATCTTGTTTAAACGTTCAAAAAGCAAGGTGATTTTTGGTTGGTGAAATCCAATCTCTTTTTTTAAATGAATTTAAAGAGAACTATTATGGTAAGCAGAGAAAAAGAACTTCACCACCACTTCAAACTAGTCATAGCAAAGGAGATAAAGCAGCAGGTTTAGTTAATCTAGCATGAGAAACAGCTGTTTTCTGTTGGGTTTTAGCAATTTGAAAAGTAAGGATGAAAAATATGAAAGCATATAGTTTTCTCTAACTAATCGTTCCTTTGCTTTGTGTTTCAATTTAGACATTTCTTCTTTTCCCCATAATGGCTGGATTTCCTCAAATCCCTGAGAAATAAAGGCTGCCTCTAAGGTACTCTTCTCTTTGAAAGGAAACAATCGGTTTAAATATTCAGCATAACTTTAGTCTCACTTTACAAATTTGGTAATTTTGTTACACAAGCAGAATTTCAGTAGTTTATGTGCAGATCCTTAGAGACACTGTACTATCAAATCTCTCAGATTAAATAGGACTACACTCCTCTATCTTCTGTTCGTGCTCCTTAAATCCTCTTACTGCATTGGTAGAAAGCACAAGGGCACTCTTACATTTTCAGTGGCAGATTTGCCAGTGCTGTTTAGCCTTATTAAACAGCTATAACAAAATAAATAAAAACTATAAAAACATTCATATTTAATATACCTGATTCCCTTCTTAAATAAAGAGCTAAAATGTCACATGATTTGCAAGGTAGTACAGACATTCAGAGGCTATGTTACTGTTTTCCAATCCCATTACTACAACATAGGACAGAAAGAGGAAAGAAATCTCCACATGTTAACCCACTCCATGGCAGTTGACTCCATGAATGCAGTCTCCCTCCATAACACTCCTGATAAACATGTGTCCCGGTTTGAGATTCAAAACCACAACAACATGAAAGGTGAATGAGTATTTCAGGACTCTAGTATGGGTCACAATGAGAGTTTCCCACTCTTCACTACCTAGGGGATGATACCATAACAAGTTGCTGTTACCATATTTTCATCCTCAAGAGCGGCAAGAAAAAGTCTGTTTTACTGCCATTATACACAGAAGTTTATTATTTGTGTTTGAACAAAAAGTCTTGTAAAAAGTCAAAAAAGTAGCTTTCTATTGTAATCCTTTACTAATATCTTTCATCACCATGCAAGAATATCTTGCTATGGATCTGAAATTACAAGAGCCAAATTACAGGAGCTAGTTCTTTAAATTCAAACTGCCGATCAACAAAAACGTTCATCTCTGGAGGTCCCACATGTAGCACACAGTGTTATGACAGCAGTCATCATTTTCATCCACTCTAAGTGAAAGGCCAGAGAGAATAAACCCCATAATCTTAGCAGTAAATTAACTTTGAAGTTCATTTGGAAAGAGGAAAAAAAAAAAAAAAAAAAAAAAAAAAAAAAAGAAAAAAAAAAAGAGGAATAACTACTCCCTTAATTACAGACTTACTTTCTTTTTAATTAACCAGAATAATTGAAGCATGACTACTTAAAAGCCTCCTGCCAAACATCTTCCACAGTGGAAGATATTTGCTATCTAACGCACAACATTAAGACTCAAAAACTTCTGGCTGTATAATCTACTGGCTAATACTACTGTATACCATACGAAGTATTTTTCCTATAAGCCCTTATGACTTCACTAAGTGTAAATTAAGTTCTTCTTGCTTTTCAACTCTTATTCCAAATAGTATAACTGCAGATTGCAAAAGAAAATATTCCCTCTTGATCATTCTAAATTCATAGCGGCAATGCTTAAAAATCTGTTTTTTTAATGGTTTTTATAAATTAAAAAAAAAAAAAAAGAAGCAAAATCGTCTTTACATAACAAAAGCTTTTTTTCCTTCAGAATATGTCTTTCAGTCACATACGGCAAGAATTTGCATCACTGTATTAAGTAAGATGTAATGGTTCNAAAAAAAAAAGAAGCAAAATCGTCTTTACATAATAAAAGCTTTTTTCCTTCAGAATATGTCTTTCAGTCACATACGGCAAGATTTTGCATCACTGTATTAAGTAAGATGTAATGGTTCCATCCAGTGGTCATCTTCAGCATTGCAGACCTAGAATCAGAAAGTAAAACCTAGAGAAATCTTTACACAGAAGTAATTGTAAAAATGACCTAGCAGCGTGGGAAAGAGCAGAAGCTACTTGCTGAATTCACATGGTAAATTCTTAATAATGCATTAGCATGATCAGATCACAATTGTAAGATAGTACAATACATAGTATTGTACAAATAGAAGGAATTGAAAACACATATACCTTTTACTAGCATTTTGAAATCATAACAAAAAATAAAAAAAATTGCCATATTTCTTAATTACCTACTACAAAAATAAATACTTCCATAGTGTGAGATAAGTAACTCTCAGTTTCAAAAAACTGATTTGTTTTCTCTTTCCTATTTTTTGTAACAGGCAGTATCCAGAGAATTCAATACAGAACTCACTATATTAAAAAATGTGAAAGCACAAAGAGGCTCTCTCCTAAGCTTTCAGCATTGTTTATGTTCCCCAAATGTTTTTGCTGAAAGTGTCAACTCCAGATGTATTGGTCACAGATGACTGACAGCAACTTCTGTAGCACAGATACAACTGGGAGAAGAAAAAAAAAAAACAACCCACTTTTTTCTGATCACTCTGACCTTGAGTGTTTAAAAAAAACCAAACACAAACATGTCAACAGAGTCTATCCAGCACCATAGATGAAAGAGTAAATGTTTCTCATATGCACATGCATGCATAAGTAATGGTCACAGAAAGAACTAATGGATTGTGTCAGATTGCCCACAGATTAGAAATGCAGAGCAAGAGTGGACAAGACGACACAGCAGCTGTGCCGCCTTCTACAAGCTCAGGTAGCACACCGCACGTTTTTATGTTGCCTCAGCAGCTCTCACCACTGCATTCATAAATATTAGATGCTGTTAACTCTTTCTGGTGTTCTGGATAACCTTCCTTTGACAGTGACAGTTTCTACTTGCCCCGTTTCAGGTCATTAAGATCAGTCAAATTCACAAGACACACAGATCACGACCTTGTCAAATCCAGTCATTCAAAAAACAATTTCAGTTAGAGAAAAAGCAGAATGTGAACTGATATTTGTGTGTTCTCTATGTACTGGCACAGACATAGTGTCTTTGTTATTACATGGGCATAATGCTCCCCATTCACAACTGGTCTTCTCTATTCCGGCTACCCATACAGTGTCATTCAACTCTTCTCCCTCTCCTCCCTTTTCTTGTGCCATTTCATGTTGAAATCCATAAAGATCCAAGCACAGAGCACAATATGAATAAAGCTTTATTCACACTCATTTCTCCCTATAAACCCTGACACTAACCTTAAAGGGCATTTTCCTATTCAAAGATCAGCACAGTTTCCCAAAAAGTGTAACACTTCTAGCATTCAACTTACTGAGCAGTACTAGCTTCTGCTTGGCTTACAGGAGTTGGCAAATATTTCTTTCATCAAATGAGCAGAACAGTGCATCAAATGAGCAGAACAGTCTGCCACCAACTGAAAACTATGTCTCAGAGGCTAGCCACCGTTCTATATTTTACACTAGGGGGTACAACATACCAAAGTAGGGAAAAATTCAGGGTTGCTTAAAAGTTCAGTGCAACTTTTTCATTTGAGAAAGCTTTTCCAGGTTCAGCCACTGGGAGGAGCGGTTTGCAGGCTTGTACGGCAGGGAGGTGGAGACAGCAGACTGAACTGCTGAAGAAACAGTATTGAACCACAAAAGCCATTAAAAAGTTATTAGTTCTTGTCTTCTCCAAAGTGAGCAGCCTGACCGGGATTTGAAGACATACAAAGACTATCCCTATCCTAACAAATCGCTTTTAACAAGGTTGTGGGGGAAAAGAGGGGGAGGGGAAGAATTTCACAATTGAGGGAGGACCACCTCAGGACCTAGATTATCCTACCAGTAGCACATCCCTGTAGGAGGACCTGCCATGACAGAAACATCAGTTTCACAGTACACTCCAAATCACCCAAATCTCCCCACAACTCTGTGATACAGGGTCTAGTCTCTCTGCAAATGGCAGGCAACACACAGTCTCCCCTAAGCACTCTTTACATTTCTTACTTCCCTGCATCACGTCCCCAGCCTAGTGTCTGGACATCTTACTATCTCACAGGTACATGTGACAGAAATATCTCTACCAAGGAGAGTATTAGGCACAGAGATGTTAAAGCTACATCCACAAAGGTCACATTCATTAAAATGCTCAGTGTTGACAAGTCTTAGTATTTGGGCACCTTGTAGCCTAGACGAGGCCCCAAAATGAGTCAAAAAGCAATAAAGACTTCAGTAACCACTACCCTCAGCAGGATGCTATGAGACATATGTAACGGGAACCTATAATTAAACAGGTTTTGTCCTCTCCCAATATTGACCCCCACACCTGTTTCTGCAACTCTGACCTACGGGAGTGAACCTTTACCTATGGTCATGGACCTTACTCTGAAATTAGGCACAAAACCACTTAGTTCAAAAGCTTAAAAAAGCACAAAAGCGTTAAAAACATAAGCAGGAGGAGGAGGGAGGGAGGTTAAATACTACCATCACTGGATGAAATACAGCAGAAGTGAACAAAATAATCCTTGAAAGAAGGACTGCAACTCAAGATTCCGTAACAAGAGAGAAGGAAGCCACACAGCGTATTGGTTTAACTCAATCTCAAAATCTAATGAACATTTTAAAAATTCTTTTAGTTCCTGGAGCAACATCCTGCAAGAGGTATAATTTTTGGTGGATGCAAACTGGGGAAGTGAAGTCTGGGTTCCCGCTGGCTGGAGACAATCAATAAGCTTTCTGTCAACCAAGTTTGACATTTAACCATTTATATTTTTATGTATAAATGTTGATGTTTTCATTTTAAACACAACTTTGTATGTCTTGGTAGATATATAAAGGGACTATTTCTCAAAGGCCTGCAAATATGACTTTGATGGGTTAGTAATGTATTGGCATTGTAAGACAAAACAATAGCTCAGATTTATCAGTACACAGTACATGAAGTTACCATCCTATCAAGAACAGAGCAGGTATTCCAATATGGTCTTAGAATACACCAATTCAAGAGTAGTTAACCTTTTAGTAACAGGCAAAAAAAAAACATTTCTTTAAATTAAAACTAATAATAATAATAATCCTTCTGTCAACATCAGGAGAAGCATTTTTGTAACAAAAGTTTCCTCTCTAATCAGGGTCTCTTCTGCACAGTTTCTCTATTTATGACATTGAAAACTAATTTCTGTTCATACTGATATTTGCAATCGTTCCTCAATTGTTCAATTTAACTGCTATGGAGAGAAATTACAAGTTCCAATGATTTGTTTTACTTTCATATCAAAACTTCAGTGAAGAGCTCACAAATTATTAGAAACTGACAACATACTCTATTAAAATACAGTGGATTTAGAACTATCTACAAAAATCATAATCTAATTAAGGGACTGGGGAAAATTCACTTTCTTTCCCTCATAATAGCATATTTTCTAGATTGTCATGCTTCTTTAAAGAAAAAAATTATCACAGAAAAGCTCTGCAATACAATGGAGAGTGTTAAAGCTTCAAAGACTGGTGCTAATAAACACAAATGATAGTGAACCAAAGACTATAACCTTAACCTGAGTTTAGCTCCCCAACACTGTTTAAGCAGGCTGATAAATGATAAAGATATTTATCATTCTGTACCCAGAAGCAGCTTCCTTTGGTGCATAGATCCAGCCCACTTCGGAGAGAGTGACTAAGGATGAATACTCATTTGTGGGACTGCTATCTAATTTCTTGCACATATTTAACAGTACAAGAAAAAAGCAGCAAATTGTGTCTGGGTGACTGCTACTTTAAAGCCCAGATTCTGATCCTGCCAGAGGATGCTTAGGATGCTAAGCGAATCACACGAACTAAATGTCAATAGAATGAGAAAATTTGTTCTGCTTTTTTGCATTCCCCAATTTAATATCCCATGATATGAACTGTTGAGCACTAAAATTTGGAAATAAAGGCCCAAATTCTAATATTTTGTGCCTAATAAGAAACTGGCAAAAAGTCTCCATCCTGACAGTGACTTGGATATCTCAGATTAAACAGTCCAAAAACAGAGGAGATATTTGATCTTAATCACGTTCTGCCTTTATTGCTTGCTTGTAAAAAAACAGCTAAAACTTTCACACCTCAAGGGTGTTGTGAAGGTAAATTAATTATTTTGGGAGAAGCTATTCAGATATTACAGTGATGAGCATCATGAAAAGCCCCTGGGAGAAGAATCATTTTGACTTCAGAGTTAGGGTCTGAATAAAATGCAGGAAATAAGGCCTCAGGCCACACGTTGTACAAAATAGTGAACATCTGTTCATTAAACAAACCCTCTCCATCTCACAAACCGAATAAGGCAAGAATACTTTGGAAAAGAATAGCACGATATAACATAATTAAGGAGTACTGTACAATATACAACTGGAGACAAACTTCTGTTGCAAGAGTCATTAACCATACCTGACTATAAACTCTTCATTTTCATTTAATACTTTTTAAATTGCACACAACACCCCTGTTTGCCTCATCAGAATTAAAATAAAAGCCTATATCTCTTGTGACTACTTTGTCCACGAGTGATGTTTGAAAGTCATGTAAAACAGATCTCTACCCCTTGAGCTGGGGAAGGAAATAATAGTTTTTACACTATGGGGTTTTGGTGAAAACTTTCTGGCCAATTCTTTCACAGCTTTTCTGACAACAAAAGTCAAGAACACAAAGTGTTATTGTGGACTCCGGGAGGAAACATGCACTTTGGCATCAGACTTCAACCATTCAACTTCCCCCAATAAACTTTGTCTTCTACCCCATAAATATAGTTGTCTATAGTGGCCATATATTGGCTTTCCCCACATTCCCAAATATCAATTTTCAAATTCCCCGCTTGTTAAAAATTCAAAATACCCTTCTAGGTTTACTAACCTTATTCTACTATTTTGACCTATGTCACATAGTTCTGTTAGTTTTTCAGTTCCCCATCCCACATTACTCAATCTAGCCACCTTATTATATCCATCATTTTACTTTCCAGCAATACTTAGGTTTTTCTACTATGCACCAGCTAACTTTCACACTTACTCTGAAAATTATCATAGAATCATTCAGGTTGGAAGAGACCCCTGGGATCATCAAGTCCAACCATCTGCCCTACTCTACAAGTTCTCCCCTACACATATTCCTCACCACCACATCCAATCAAC
>VZTM01013438.1:74701-84776 GCA_013400555.1 Jacana jacana
AAAAAAAAAGAAGTTGCAAACTATGCATTCAATAGAAGATGGAGAGACATGGAAAAGAAATTAAATAGATTCTTACGTATTAGTTTATGCTACTGCATTCTTTGGTTTTCAGTTTTATCTGAAAAGCTTGTTACACCTTATCATCTGATACTTACAACCTAATTTAAGCAAAAGGCTTTGCTTCTAGTGAACTTTTCCATTCTCTGTGCATTTCAACCAGAAGTATAAAACACCTCCCATTTTCAAATAAATCTAGACTCTAAAATGGGCATTTCTGTACTATTTTGACAATGTTGATAAGACAGTTCTATTAAAATATTTTTCTACACCATTTGTCACATACGTCTATGAAACTCATCACAGCTATTCAAAGGGGTATTCTTTTATTCGTGTACAACACAATTATCTATATATATGACTTACCTGCCTGGAAGGCACAGACCTGTCTCAGGCATAACACTAAATGTATCAGACATCATGATTAATGTTACCATTCAAGAAGTACAATTTTGGTATATTTATATTTCACTTGCAGCAATGACTGGGGTAGAAGAACTTTCCATGATTCTGTCTGTTCTAATACTAGGGTCAACGTTGCCCATCCAGTAGAGAAAAGCAGAGCAAGACCTTCACTAAGGAAGTGGAAAGAAAGCCTTCTTTCACCCTCAGGCTTTTATGAAATGCTGCAAACATTTTACAAAAATGAGTAGCAACATGAGAAAATTACCCAAGTGCAACCTGATGCTACAGAGCTGTATCAAACCCAACTGTACCTTATTTGAATAAAAGCTGAAATTGCTTCAGAAGTGCTCTGCATTAAGAAGGAAAGGAAAGAAAAAATAATCTGACAGTCACTAGCTGCTGTGAAGACATTAAAAACATATGGGAGACAAGCTAAAAAGCACTGAAGAATGGTCTTTTCTCTAGAGGTAGTGAACGACTGACTGCCTTCTACCTTAAACGAGAGTACATACTGCAACAGAGCTCCACATCCAAAGACAGATGTGCTTATTCCCTAAAATAGCATCTCACATCAAAAAGTATAAAAGTCAGATAAAAATTCTTCACATCGCAATATTTTTCTGTATGGAAGATATCATTAAGTAGTTTTGAATTCCACAAAACAAAAATAATTTCCCTGTAATAAGATACAACACCTAAGGAATGCTGACACTACCACTTTAGTACTACTGACTTGGGTTGATCAGAAAGCTTCACTTGCTGTATTTCACTTACAAGTCTGTAACCTAACTATATTTTATGCTGATAAATCTTAATTCTTAGTATGTTTATTCATAGACATAAAATGCAAGGGAGAACACTGTTACGATCTCCCAAAAGCCTTTCAAGCCAAACCCACAAAGGTATTCTCATTTTTATTTTCAGTACAATAATTTTACAGTGAATGTGAGATAACATTAACTGAGAAGGTCCCAGTGAAGCCAATGGAAAGATACTCTGATATAAAGAATCATCAGGATCTTACCATTAAAGTAGTTATCTCTTATTTTAGTCCTTAGCAAGCAAGTCTTTAAAATGAAGATGACCTAGTTGGTCGCTTGCAGTTAGTTTTATGACCATAGGCTAAATAAAAAGTTATCAAGGTAAAATTAATAAACTCACAGATAAAGATTTTTAGCATGACAATATGGTTTTTACGAAGTTTACCTCCAGTTCTTCTCCCTTTGTTATAGACCATTTCCATAGCACTTTTGTACTACTACCCCAAGCACATACACACATATAATTCTTATGACAAAAATATAAGGTGAAACTAAGACATGTTCCAGTGTTGCCTTGTCCAGATACTAGTTCCAGGATCCAGAAGAGCTAACTTCAAAAGAAGTATTTAACTAGTAATCTACAATATTACATACCACTTAGTGGAACTGTTTTCCTCTCTATCACAATTCCCCTTCCACTTATTATTTGAAGCTCACATCTAATCCAATATCCAAACACACCAAATAAAAATTAATCACTTTTTTTTTTTTTTTTTGCTTACAATCACTTTTCATTTTTCCAAATTACCTAGACCTCTAGTTGGCCAGCCAATGCCAATGTTTGATGCTTTTCCTCTTTCTACAAAGGAAAGAAGAAACTCCACCGTCTTTTCTCCACTCCAACTTTAGGATCAATCAGTACATCATAACATTGAGCATTGTTCTGCTACATGTTATTTTCGTTTTCATTCCCTCAGTCCCAAGCATCAGGAAGAAAGAAGTATTCATTTGAAGCAGGAGCACTAATTCAAACTAGCAGAAGCCATTTTGCAATGAATTAATCTGCAGTCGAATTTTTGTAACTAGTTCTCTTGAGATTTTTAAATGGTTGCCCACCAATTCTGTGCCTGAGCACCTGCCACATATAAATCAACAATAACTGAGCGCTGCAAGGATCACACAGCCGTGTTCCCTGCACAACTATTACCAACCAGCCTTTTCTTCAAAAAGGTACTAAGCTGTGGTCGTGATTACTTGAAGCAAAACATTTTGGTTTGATTTAGTTGTCTCCAGAGCAGGTCAAAGTATATGGTATAGAAGTTTTTCATCACTGAAGGTGATCCTTGGAGGATGTGTTTTTCAAACTGGAAAGATTTTCCCATCACAACACACATTAAATGGAATGAATTTTATCATTCCTGAAGTAACTCCTGAACACTGCTTACAATGGTCTCAAGGACCCATTTTCCACTTTCATCTAAAATTCTGGGTAATGCACATATTATAAGTGCATTAAAATGCTCTTAACCTGATTGGATTTTTAAAGGGGATGAAAGGTGAATAAATGGGTAAACGTGTTACATAGAAGTCTGAAAATTGAAATTCCAATTTCTGAATTATTTATGAAAACTAGCATAGCAAATAAGTTCCATAACATTTCTTTTTAACTTGCAAAATAAATGTTGTCAGTAATTTTCACAATTCAAGGTTAGACTTATCTTTCCATCAAAGCAACTTCTCACAGACAGACTTTCCATAGCTCTAATACCCAACAAAATACCATTTTTAACACAAAAAAAAAGTTATCCTTTTATTTGGCATTATAGTTGGGTACAGTTTCACACCAGGGACGGAGGCTCCCCATGTTACAACCAAGACGAGGGGATTCCTCACTGAACCACTGTCAAAAGAGTTGGTCCCCAGTGGCATCAAGCTGCTAGGGAAGATGGAAGCTGTGGAGATCCTTAGGGATTTATATCAGGTACAGTAGCTTCTATCAAAGCTTTCAGGGCTCAATTACACTGATAATAGAAGTTATGGATCAGTAATTGCAGAATGAATTAAACCTGTTTCAAAAACAGATCTTGAGAATTTCTAGTTTCTGAAGACACAGATTTCCTTCCAACTGGGACTAGACACACATGACAAGGCAGAAATATTTCCTATGCATCACTTTTATAAGAAAACATTTTCAAGTCACTACTTAAAAATACCTTTACCGGTTTGAAGAAAATGCAGGCTTTGCTTCAATTAGACTGCTCTATGCAACACTATGCTCAGCATTTATTAAAAACAGATTTTGTTTCAGTAACTAGGTTTTTATTCACTGATTTAATACTCATTTTACTCAGTTTAACAATGTTTCAGCTGCAGTTTTTAAGCCTTGGCATACTTATGAAATACCCATCAGCCTTTCATAGCTTTTCAAAATAAAAGATCATCCAGTACCACCAATACACAAACATCTTCATTTATATTCTACTTCCTCAGCAGCAATATATCCAATAGTATTCACAATAAAGGATCTGTACCCACAATAAAGGATCTGTACCCACTCTGCCAGGCTGACCAAATACCCAGTTTTCATTTGTAGTAGTAAAAATCAATGACAGAAAACCCCAAAATGAAGAATATCTGAATAGCTTAAGCTGATATGACTTATTTAATTTTGTATTAAGCAAGTGTTTCATTTTGAGTTTGATTGTTTGGTACAGGCAAACAAAACTTCTAGATTTAGTCACAATTCATAAAAGGGAAAATGACACACTGCCTTTGACAGGTCAGATACTAAAGACACTTGCCAAGGATGTAAGAAGGACAACCTAAAATATCACTTCCTTGATTAGACAGAAGCAGGAATAGAGTAGTTCATCTCCCCATAAAAATACTGCACTGAATGGGAAAGAACCATGGACAAAAAGATAGAATATAAGCTTTCAATAGTGAGTAAAACAAAGGTCTGGTGATGGCAGAGAAAGATGAAGGCTAAATTAATTAGGAAATAAGTCATGATCCATCAGAAGTGGAATTCACTAAACTTTGTTTATATTTAGGTAACAAAATTCTGAAACCTGAAATACTGTTGCAGATTGCAAAATGCCATGGGAATGACAGAAACATGACAGGATAGATGCTCATCATATATGCAGTATTAAAAATAATATATATAAACCCCCTTCCCTGTACAGAGGGCACAGAAACAAAGAAAATAGTAGTGAGACAAAAGGGTAGATAAATTACAAGACAGACTAAAGAAGGGAGAGCACAGTTAAAAGAGAACTTGCTTGGGTCAATATTACTTTGCTATTGGTTCTGTCAAGAGTCAACTGTAGATTTTCAAGGCAAGATTCAATTACAGAAAATGTTTATGAAATAGTTTGATTGCATAGTAATAGTGAATACTGAAACAACAACTTGGCAAGTTTAAAAAAAATAACTTTTTAACATTGTATTAAGTAATTGAGAAATCACTGTAAATGTCTTTTGGTTTGTTTTTTTAAATTGGGAAGAGCTATTCTCTAAAGAGTATGGTTGGTGATGCTGATAAAGAAATTAGAACTGCATGTAAGGAAATACTGACATTTATAGAGCACATAGCAAGAAATTTCAATTAAACATTCAGTGCATAAAGTTTAATCACTTATCTAATAAGTGATCAGAAGAACAGTTGCAGATACTACTGGGTAAATAAAATGCCTTTATAAAGATCTTATGAAAGAATTTTAAGCTCTTAGCTTTTGTGCTAATCTTCATTCCCAGGTTATGTTCTCCATTTTGCTTCCAAGACTATATAAAGTCTTTATTCATGAAAGGAATACGGGGAAAAAGTGGTCATGTTAACTATATCATCAAGAAATATAATATTTCCATAAGCTTTGCTCAAATGAAATAGCTACGAACCTGATTCTGCTTAAAGATTTTTCATTAATTTCACTCCAATCAAATTCTGTATTGGTAATAAATGAGTTTCTTACACTTCTTATTAGTTTCTGCTATCAGCTACAGTCATGTAAAACAGTGTTATAGCTACCAGAACAAGCTTTACATATAGCAATATATCAGGGCATGACGTGTGTACAGAGAATGACCGAGAAAATAACAAAAGATTTGCAATATATGACAGAATATCAGAAATATATGGATTGAGTTCTCCTCAAAATCAGGTTTCTTTCCAGTCAAAGATAAAAACCTTAATAGATTTTGGGCTGCTTTGTGGACTTGGATGTGTAGAAGACCATTTTGTATTGCATTTCAAATAGAGAAGTATGTGTGGACACACCCACAGAAAGAAAGGGAGAAGAGGATACCTCAGGGAAATGCTTTAGAATTGAATGTGTATTATCAACTAGTGTGACAGACTAAGTAAAAGCTGAGTTAAACAAATGGATTTTCAATATTTGTGGCTAGATGCTTCTGAATTAGAATACCTCAGTAATTAGCTTAGCTGAAATTTAATTACTTATAGAATTACCAATGTCTTCATTAGTAACTGGCCCTTTGGTATGGATTATCACATAAATCTTTTTCCATACTGTATCTAATTGAAAGTAAACAAGCCAAAGCTTGGTGTAAACCCATTCAACATACACAGATTAAGCCAGTATTTATGCTAGATCTTATTTTCTCTGAACTCCAATATCCATTTACAGTGCCTAATAAAGAATCAAATGCGACAGTAATGCTTAGCTGGTCCCCTGCCAAAACACTTGATGTTGAGTCCCTGCCTAACTTCAGTATATAAACTGATATAGCAGATCCTCCAGCTCCCAATCTGAGGCAGCTAATTCATAACGTGAAGCTTGTGATTATAGGAAAGTAAACATCAAAACACATTTTCAAGACATGTATGTGGGTGAGACTGGGTTTAAGAAGTTCCAGGGTGGAAGAGGGGGTGGTGGTGGTGCCAATCGTACAGCTTAACATTGACCCCAACGGTGCTGCCTGCCCCATGCTATCCCAGGGGAAAACTAAAACACACGCAGATGTTCTGTTGTGAAGGTGGACACACTGGCAGCTGCAGCAGAAGCTAAGCCTCTGACATGCAGCTTTTGTCTCCTCAGAGAGAGGTGGCTTTAGACTGCTGCCACAGGGATACTGTGGTAGTTCAGTAAGAGATCTTCAATGCCTTTGCACCTCTCTCTTCCTCCAAACTGAAGCAAGCAGCCCACACAGTCATGAAAGGGAGTCACACATAATGGCTGGAAATAGAGATACTGGCTACAGGAGCAATGGTGGTGACTTCCTGGTCTCAGGGACCACAGACGGACAAAGAGCTAGGTGCTTTGGCTTAGGGAGATCCTAGGCACCCAAGGCCAGGAGCCACTATTCTCAGACTGATTTGGTTTGAAAGCCTGGAGGCACAAATGCCTTGCCTTATTCGCTACTTGAGCAAGTTGTTACAACAGGTACTGCTGCCTTGATTAGGCGACAGCATTTCTCCAGTCTCTTAGTATTATGCATTTGGAAGGCAAGACACAGCATTTAGTATCTTCCCAGAAACACAAGCAAGATCAATACTGGTACTTTAATTTTCTTATTACCCTAACTTCACTGAAGTAACAGATACTCGCATGTTATTTCAATAGAAGGGTAAGTTCTCCCCACTGTATTCCTTCCTACATTTCTGGCACGTTGACAGAGGAAGATGGATATGTAAATTAATAATTTTCAAAAAAATTATTTAAAAAGAAAATGCTTCCTGTTGTCTGGAGCTATTAATGCCATATGCAGCATGTGTGCAATGCAATAAAGTGAATAGTGTACTGTATGTGGGATTTGTCAACAATATAAAGTTTCTCTGAAGAGGTGGTCTACAGCCAGTCTCCAAATAGCACATGCTGCTCCTTATTCCAGTTAATAATCCAAAAATTACCTCCAAAGCAAAAGATAGCATTAAACTTTGTGTTACTGAAGCTACAGAACTCCTTTTGCCCTTTAAGAGGGGAAAAACCACTAGCAGTTCCTTATTTGGCACACAGGAGTGATGATGGTAGCTGGCAGAACTCACCTGTTGTATCCATCCACTCACACCTACACATAAATAGGTTGGTAGGTTCCACAGTAGATTTAATTAAAAGTCAATATAGGAGTCCAGAGCAAAACAGCCTAGGATATGTTGGCATCAAGCCAATGAGAAAGATTGGCGTTATATCTTATTGACAGGAAGGTTATAAATCCATATCAAACCCAACTGCCCCCAAAGACCTCTTCAAGGCCTTTTCACTGCTGCCTTGAAAGAGAAAAATACTTAACATTAATTAATCAGCTATGGAAGTTATAAAGATACTGTCAGATGATCTACGTTAGTGCTTTTCGATTCCAGGTGCAAGGATACACTGGAGAGTAGAAA
Organism: Jacana jacana; assembly: GCA_013400555.1. Taxonomy (NCBI): domain Eukaryota; kingdom Metazoa; phylum Chordata; class Aves; order Charadriiformes; family Jacanidae; genus Jacana; species Jacana jacana. The sequence goes on from VZTM01013438.1 coordinate 82,274, forward strand.
GAAATGTAGATTAATTCTACAAGATCAGTGGAAAAGGTCTAAAGTAGAATATATTTTATATGACTTACACAGTTCATATCTAAGCTACACAAGAATTTATGAATGTGAAACGTACTTTCACAAGGAAGCTTCCAGATATCAATAAGCTGAAGAAGTTTTTAAAAAATAATCACTAGTCTTAATATATATATTTCCACTACAAAGTTGACTAACTTCTGTCTTTGTTTACTTATCAAAGGAAGCTGCAAATACTTTGTATTAATTTCAATATTTTTTTTGCCTCCTCATCCTTAGAGGAAAGTCATTATTACCTCTCAATAAGTTAAGCTAACCTAATACAAGCGCTCTAATGGAAATATCTATATTAACCTATGACAGTTATTACCCTGAAAACAAGAAGAATTAGAACTATTTGTTTTCATGCTTTTACAGTTAGAGGAGACTGCTGCTTTCAGCAAGCTTGTAAAGCATCCTCACAGAAATGCTTTCTGGACTTTTCTGTAGTACTCAATTAGAATTCATTACTTCCTGGCACCACCTCAGCAAGAACCACCTCTTCTAACAACTGCTTAGTAACATTTTCACCATAGTAATGCATTTTTTATTATTTGTTTCCAGCTTAGCCAAAAGCAACTCAACACCCAAATTTACATACACCTTAAAAATACTACTATTTTTATGTTGATCCTGGAACTGGTCCACATATCAGATCTAGAAAATACCGAGGAATATGCAGAGTTTTTTGGGGAAAAAAGTATTTCAAACATATGCAATCTGTCATCAGAAAGTCACAGACCTTCTCAGTGGCTGGCCTTGTAAAAAAACAAAGAATCTATTAGACAAGATTCAAGAATGGCAAGATTTATGAGCTGGTTTTGGTAGAAAGCATAAATCACAACACTACTTTCACTCAGAACTGATGTAAAGAAAGACCATGACAGATAGGCCAAAAGCAGTCGAGTGTTTCTCTATTGGATTATATTCTTATTGGACATTTAGCCAATTTTAAAATTAAGAATTAATTTATTTGCTTGCTTTGTCAATAGAAGTGAAGGTGGCTATCTTATTTGATAGCTCATAAAAACCTTACGGGTGTTGAGTTGCACAGAGCCTGTGTGCATGGTTCTCCTCATCACATTTCCCTCAATGTCATTCATTTTCAACTTGAAAATACAGGATCAGGATATTAATTTTTTTAAAGGGTTTAGATAAAGGAAAGCTGAATTTCTCACATGAAGAGATAAGAAGACAAATCAAGTAGCCAAAATTATATTTTCCATAGAAGAAATAAGTGCATCAACTGCACACAAGTATTAATGAGTATTGAAGTTGGATTTAATACTTATACTGTGAAAAGTAGTAACCCTTAACACAAAGCCACATGCAATAAAGACATTTTTTGCATACAATTCTATTTTTTTTCTTGTGCTTATAGATCTTTTAAACCTCCATCAGATAAGGTGCCGATTCAGCACAACATTCTTATACTTCATCACAGACAACTTAGCCTTCGTGGATCAGAATAGAGGTAAAGCACTTAACTACCCCAATTTGCTGAACAGAAGCAGGATCTATGTGCTATGAATTCAGTATGTTTAAGTACATTGGAAGCTAAAGCATGGGGTTCCTCACAATAAGCATCTTACTCCAATACGCAGGGTCTACAAAGAAGAGAAACATTTGGGGGGAACAAGGGGACAACAACGCTGCCACTGTAATTAACGCTGACTTGAAATGCAATGTGAAATGCAATGCCATATGAAGTTAGCAGTTTTGCACAAAAACCTATCATACTCGTGTTTATCTTTCTTAACAGGAATGTATAAGCTCATGCTGTGTACAGTGACACTTCAAGCACAGCATCTGCTCTCTGATTTGTACAAGAGCGAACATATTTGTTAAATTCATTCTCCAGTTGATGTACAACCCAGTGAAACAATCAACACAGGCTGAATTTGCCTGTCACACACATGCATAAATTAATATGCAAAATTGCATCTAGAATTGCAAACTCCCTCTCCCTCATCTTTCTAAGATAGTCTAGAGAGCAATAATAATTCAAAATCTCCAAAATATTTGTACAGCACAGGTGTTTTTGCATGGTCCTGTGCCTGCATTGAGCAGGGAGGTTGGCACAGATGACCTTGAAAGGTCCCTTCCAACCTCAGCCATTCTGAGAACACCTGACTGCTTTCTATATGCAGCTAACCATCTTACACATTTTGCTGCTTCAACTGAGATTTTAAAGGAAAAAAAAAAATTTTAAAAAGTTATCTCTCTCTCATAAAGTTCTCTTGAACCACAAAATACAAGTGGACATGACTAAATATAAATATTGTGAGACCCTAACCCTCATGTTTTTGTAAAGGTCCCTCGGGAACTTTATGCTGCTCTAAAGCAAAAAAATATGAAAGCTCTATACTAGGTGGTTTCCAAATCTGTTACTATTGAAATTTCCAACGTGCACTTCAAGAGCCAATCTCTCATGTAAATGGAATTATTA
>VZTM01013440.1:2849-62096 GCA_013400555.1 Jacana jacana
AGGGAAGGCGCCGCAGCGGCCGCGCATGCGCGCTGGCATTCCGCGGGCAAGGCGCTTCACGCCGACCCCACTTCCTTCTCCTCGCAAGCCGCAGCTGGCGTGAGCACGGTGGGGGGTTCGTCCGTGGCCGGCGTTTCGTGCTCTCCAGCCCACCCCGGCAGCCGGAACCTCTGCTGACGACATAGTATCTGGCCTCCTCACCCCGGAACACAGCTGGCTCGAGCTCCCTGGCTCCGTAGGCTCTGTGGAGGTGAGGGCCCTGCCCTTCTCTGGCACGGGAAAACATGACCACCACAGGGGGAAAGCACACACAAACCCTATCAGAGCAGCTATACGCGCTAGTCTTGAGTGGTTTGAAACAGCACAAAACCGAGTTCCAATGATCTGTCATGGCAGGGTGGGTAAGGGCCCAAGGCCTCCCCTGAGCAGTGGAAATTTCCATACATGCTTAATGATGGGTTTGTACCCGTGCCAAAAGTGGAGCTCAGAGGAACCACTCCACAGGTTGCTGCTAGGAGAAGTTCCTGTGCGTGAATGGTTTCTGCCTTCGTTCCGTGCTGCACCAGACAGAACAGGAAACAAGGTGTCAGTTGGCCACGGCAGCAACTGGAGGGATGACAGTGTTCTGAAGTGAATTTGCCAGGCACCCACTGCTTTCAGACTATCTAGTGTTATGGGAGTTATTTAGGAGAGCTCTTTTTTCATCATTTTCCGTGGCAAGGTGAGGAAGAAAGCCCTGGTTACACGGAGTAAGACCCTGTAAGCCCTCAGGGTATGCTTCCCTAGACTATGGTAATTTGGAAACACCACAAGACAAATAAATTCAAGACATGGTTTGGCAACCAACCTTTCTACCCCCAAAATAATAAAAACACTAATAAAAAAACCCCAACCACCACACACACAACCCCACGACAACTACTGAAATAACCCTGCAAAAATCCACAACCCACACATCTCTAAAAGCACAACAGAACTGTTGTGTCTATTACTTCAGCTTCTAAAAGTAGCCTATTTGGCCACAGACACACACACACATAAGATCCCACCAAGAAACTTAAACCTTGAAAATCCTGTACTAGTCACAAAGCGCATCTCTTCACATGATTTCCAAATGAAGTCTCCAAAACACATTTTCAAACAGTATGACTTGCAAATAGCTATATGGGTTTTCCATCTTCACGTCACTGTTAGAAACAGGCCCCCGTCTGTCAACATTAGTTCACAAGCTGCAAGTTTTCTTCATGTACCTTTCTTACTACACGTTTTTTAAACAAAAACAAGTCTCCCATGCTGTTTCAGACAACAGACCAGGAAATTTTGAAATTACATTAGTCGCTAATAGAAGTAACTATCTACTTATTTGTCTTCAGCACTGAAGAATGGAAATGTTGCAAAGCTACTTAAAAACTATTTCCACTGCCAACTGCAGCTAAAGACCTAAATGTGGTATTATATCAGGACTTCAGCTGAAGTTCCCATAGCAACAGTCAGTGATCACAGGAGTACTGTGAACTGGAAAAAATTCCACAGAAAAAGTAGAAATACATAATTAAGAAGTTAGTTAATAAAAACATAAGCTGAGACTCGGAGGAAAACAATCACCGAGAGCTAGAAGCACAGACCAGCAAAAAGGTGTGAAGCATAAAAGAAAACCTGACTTGGGTTCCAATTAACCAAGGTAACCTCTTGCCTTGATTCTTGCAGACACAACCTTGAACGCATTAAGCTGTTAGTTAATCACAGTTAACCTTATCGCCATTAACCAATAAGTGATCGAGGAAGGTAGTGAAAGTCAGCATTAACTGGAATTTTAATAGACCATGTTTGAAAGAGTGAAGTACTTTAACCCCAGGATCAAGTGTTATTCCAGCTATGTGCCCACTCAAGGAAATGCTGTTGCTTTGCTCAGTGTGGTTGGTGTTTGGAGATTAGATTCATCTGCATGTCTTGAACAAAAAAAAACCCAAACAAACAAACAAACAAACAAAAAAACCCACAAAGACCACCCTACAAGGCACGTTGACGGATCAACCCACTTCCCCCCACTTCCACAAAGAAATCACTGCTCAATACCAGTTTAAGTATAATTTGAAGTTTTAATACTAAGATCTTCCCATTTCTCTGAAGCTCATAGTATGGCCCGCATGCTAACTCACAAGGCCTGACAGCTGCAGATACATTACACTCGAGCCTGGTCTGCACATATGCTCACGTGAAGGCAACAGTTTCGGTGCTGCAAAGGCTTCCTACACTTGTAGCAGCTTATTAGCAACACCACTGCAGAGTTTAGGTTAGCAAGACTTTTCTTCAGCTGTACCATTTCTCTAGCAGATAATTTTCCAAAAACCGGCCTTATTCTAGCAAGACAAGGAAAAGCACTGTTTCCCAGAGTTACATAGAAACCAGCTTTAGTTTTCTTCCCCATCGAAGCAGAGCCTGCCGTGCTAAGCAATCTAGCCCAATCAAGGCAAGGCTGAGTTTTTTGAGTAAGCTTAAATGTTTAATCAGAGACAATTGATAAACCTTTCTAGAATTTAATATAAAAACATTTGACATTCCATTACTGTAAAGTTGTGCACATGTTGAGAAAATTGCCATCTGAAAGAAAACTCGGTCTTCAAATATCTTTATTGGAAGGCCATGCACTGCCTTCTGTTACTGTATTTCAAATCACTGTACATTTACTTTGAAAACACTGTCTGCATTTTCTAGTACAAAAAACTAAAAATTGTTTCAGGAATGTAGAGAAATATTCAACTTAAATAGCGAAAAAGTGCACCATAATTACTGCTGCACTGCAGTCATTTCTGCATTTCCCATTTCTTAAATAACTATCCTGTTTTGATAACACACAATATAAAGAGCAATTATGAAAAACTGAGACATTTAAATACACTAAGTTATTGAGAGTAACTTGTTGGCATTGGGTAACCTATCATAGGAGCAGCACCAGTGGCAGGATACGCATACTGCTGCTGGTTCATGCCATTGTGCATATTTGCAATATTACTGCCATACTGTTGCTCATAGCCATTCTGGTAAGCTCCCGCAGCAGGGTTACCAGCCCTGAATCCAGCCTGCATGCCTGCAGCTGCAAAGCCATTGCCAAAAGGTGTTCCATTACTGAAACTTTGGGCACTGTAAGCCCCATTTTGAGTTTTTGCTCCAAAGTCTCTCTTTCCTAGTGCACCATAGGTTCTCTCAAAGTTCTCCCTCTCTCTAAAACTACTAAATCCACCCCTTTTGCCCGCAGAGTATCTGTCACGTCGATCGCCTCGGGAACGACCTATTAAGAAGAGACAAGACATAGTTACGTATGTCAAATGCTGCATTTTACAGACACCAAAGGAGTTTAGCTATAAAGAGAAAAATCTTCCCCTTTCCGCTCCAGCAAGGGCAATCTACTCTAGAAGCTTTCCAGTCGCTAACTGGCCTCCAGTTAGATGAAGACTATTAGATAAAGATGTCTAACCTATGATGTCATATTACTCTTTCCTTTAACACAAGCGGTGGCCTTGAAGCAACAAGTCACTTTTGCCTTGCCAACAGGACAGTTGCATCCATCTTTCCTAGTCGTATGAGGAAAGGCCACAAACCTGAGCTCTGAATTGTTTTAATTCAGAGCAAATACTCAGAGGACACTTTCCATCTTTGGCCAGCACTAGCCATAGATGCACCACATCACGGGAGCAAAACATTCAGGGGGGAAGTGTTACTTTTGTTATCATTGGTGTGTCAATACTTTCAGGTCACCGTAACTGGTTGCTTTCGCAATTACTTTGGAGACATTGGCAGTGGAATTTGAGCTTCCATTTTGTTCCCAGAGGAAAGCTAGGCACTACAGTCAAAAACAGCACTTACCTGAACCTCTGTCTTCAATCAACTGAAGCAATTTGGGGTTGATGGCTTGATTAGCCTCCCGAAGCACAGAGATGAGGTCATTCACTTGCTTAATATTGTTAGGAGTAAAGAATGTGTATGCTGTGCCTGTTTTGGTACTGCGGGCAGTTCGTCCAATTCGGTGGATATAGTCCTCTGAGGAGTTAGGGTAGTCATAATTGATGACAAATTTCACATCTTCCACATCTGTAGTGTTGCAGTGTGGCAAAAAGCAAGGTACAAAGTTTTGCACACCACAACAGCCAAATCAAAGATAAACATTAGACAACAGTACTTTAAGTGAAATAATGGCTGCAAAGAACAGTGTTAGAACTATCCATTTCTGCGTGAGTATTGTGGAAGAAAGTTATGCACACTCCGTCTGTTCCCGTCTCATCACCCACCCTGTGATCCAAAACCTTACCATAAAGGAGTATGCATTTGCTTGTCATTCCCAACTCAAGAGTCCCCTTTACAAATCATCAAGTGACATCTGAATGCTTCTTGCAGTAGGGCCACTAAAGCTCACAGCAGCCTCTTCATGTGCTCATTTGAGGACCTTAGAGTAAAAACATACAAGGTCCTTCACATACACACTCATTAGAAGCTCAAAAAAAAGGGGCCACACTGCTCGTCTTGCCAAGACCTTTGAACCGCAGCTGCAAGAAAAACATACCTGTCCCCCCAAAGTCACCAAGTTGTTTTTATGCACTGTGTCTCGTCTAGGCAAGCGCTTCCAAGAAGCCAGGGTTCACTTGAGAATGTGTCTCTCTCTGGCAGGTCTCGACATGACGACTATGTATAGGTGGAGGAACTTCGACTTTCAAAAGGCATTTGAAAAGCCATTGCTTTCCTGCCCCACTTGCTAAAGTGAGAGGTGGCCTTTTTCTCAGATTTCATGTGCCAGTACTCACCAATTTGTACAAGGCTTAGTACATTTTAAAGCTGCTCTCTCCATTTCATGGTTGAAAAAAAATTTCATTGAAGTTTGAAATTATTTTCTTCGACATTTCAGCAAACTCACTGAAATTCAAGGACCCACAGATCACAGCAGACAATATGCACAAAACTAACAGTACTGCACCATGGCAAATCATGCAAAGCATGGAGAGGAGAGAAATACCAGGGCAAAGTGAACTGTAAATGAAACTGCTCATTTCATGAGAGAACAGTTTATGGGGTAGTAGTTTAAAAGGATGATCTTTGCCTTTTGAAGATTACTGGCACACAATGCTCTCAGCTTTCACCTCTCTATTTGACTGGAAGCAGCCAGCCGATCACTTCCACTAGTCCTCCATCCCCCTCGAGTCCTCCGATTGTCATGCCTAGGCCTTGCCACAAAGACTGCACCTTTATGTGAAGAAAACTTAGAAAAATGCAGAGGTTAAAGAAAGCAATAGACTTTCTTTAAAAAGCTTTGGGCATCTGCCATTATGAGTTGTACTAACCTAGACCTCTGGATGCAACATCTGTAGCGATCAGGATTGGTGCTTTTCCATGTTTGAATTCTGTAACACAAGCAACTTATCAGTTTCTTCATTAAGTACCTCATATCATGCAACTTGCAGAAATTGCTGTAATACTCACCATTTAGAACCCAGTCTCTCTCCTGCTGACTTTTATCACCATGAATACCCATTGCTGGCCACCTAAAAATACAGAACTTGATTGGGCTCAGAACACACCTTGAGTAGTTTCATTAATCAAAGACAGGGCTACAGGCAACATGCAAATAGCTTACAGTTAGTTTTAACATTTTAACCAATACCTGGTGTCGTTAGGTTTGACAGTTGTTGCACAACAGTTAAGTGTTCACTCATGAAGAATCAAAAGCAATCTTGGACTATTAGGGTAGCTCACTGACATACGAGCTATCAAACTCACCCATCTCTCCTCATTTTCCTGGTAAGATCATCGCACCGTCTTTTGGTTTCCACGAAAACAATTGTTTTATTTTCCTTCTCACTCATTATTTCTTCCATCAAACGAATAAGCCTATTACAAAGGGATTATGAGTAGAGCTAGGACCGATTTGTACTGTGCAAGTTTAAAAAAAACAACGAACGAGATCAATCTGCTTCAACTTTTTTTTCTGTTGTCCCAGATAGTAACAAAAATCCATAGACAGAATCATTAGCCTATCAATAAAGTACTTCACCCCTACTGACTTACTTGTCATCTTTCTCTACATCATGACACACATCCACAATCTGAAGAATGTTGTGGTTTGCGCTTAGTTCTAATGCGCCAATGTTGATGTGCACATATTCTTTCAGAAAGTCTTCAGCCAGCTGCCTTACTTCCTTTGGCCATGTAGCACTCCACATCAGAGTTTGCCTGTCAGGCTGGAGAAGGAGACTAGGTTAGCACAAAAAAAAAAATCAGTATATAGTTAAATGCTCAGCAAAAAATCCAAAAACCTACCCAGTCAAATCTGAAAGTTCATTACACTGCCCTTGCTTTAATAAACAGAGTGACACTTGCTTCTGTAAGACTACTAAACGCCTTCATTAGTTATACTCACTCTTATCTGATCCACAATTTTTCTGATCTGAGGTTCAAAACCCATGTCAAGCATCCTGTCAGCTTCATCAAGGACAAGGTATGTACACCTCCTGAGATTGGTCTTTCCAGCTTCTAAGAAATCTATAAGTCTTCCAGGTGTAGCAATGCATATTTCCACACCTAAAAACCAAGCAGTAAAGTCAGCTGAAGAAGCTTCCTTATTGCTTTAAACAGAGATGCATCGAGGCTTATCCATACCTCTCTCCAAGTCACGAATTTGTGGTCCCTTTGGAGCACCTCCATAAATACATGTAGACTTCAAACGGCATGCCCTGCTATATTCAGCAGCAACCTGCTGCACTTGTTGAGCCAGTTCACGAGTCGGTGCCAGCACAAGACACTAGAAACAAGATGCCCAGCTTTTAGGTCAATACCTATTTGAAGTTTATATTCTGATACAACACCAGAGAGTCACTAGCTTCCAGGAGATAGTAATTTCCAAAGTGGGGCACCCAGTCCTGTTCTGTACAACCTTAGGGACAATGCACAGAACAGAACATTCTTGGGAAACTACCAGAATGTGGAACTACTTTAATCATACAGAGAAACAATTCAGCTATGCACTCTTACGAGCATGGAAAATTGAACTGTAAAAAAAAAAAAAAAAATTTCATTCACACTCTCTGGAATTTAACATCTCTTTTCATTTAGGGATACTCACAATAGGTCCATCTCCTCGCTCCAGGAATGGCTGATGATTTATATGCACAATAGCCGGCAACAAGTACTGTTTGGAAGAAGGGAAAGTCTCATTACTGTCTCTTTCCAGAAGCACCCAGCCTGCACTAAGTCAGGCCATACTCTCACTTCCGAAAGCCAGCAGTATTCCAGGCTATAATCAAAACTTACAGACAGTGTTTTCCCTGATCCAGTCTGTGCCACTCCAACCATATCCAATCCACTCAACGCAACAGGCCAACCTTGTGCTTGAATAGCAGTTGGTTCAGTGAAGTTCTGCCTCTGAATTACTTCCATAACATTTGCTTGAATGAAAAACATCAACATTTATTAACTTTCACTTTGTCTTAATCAAGCCTAAAGAATTAATGGTACGCTAGTCTTACTTACCAGGAAAGTTTGCTTCATAAAAGTTTATAATTGGTTTTGGACAGTTATGGCCCCTAACTGTGACTTCTTTGCTTGCTCTGTACTGCTCAACTTCTTGCTGCAAGATTAGAAAACTCATTATTGGAAATAAGCCTTGAAATATAAGTTATCTTTTAAGTTACCCTATCCATGCCTGTCAGGCCTCAAGGCCATCAGCATGTTTGCACTTATTTGTTTACTTTCACATGAGTTGGTCAGGGTACATACCACAGTACGTCTAACTACATCAGGATGTTCTTGATAGAAGTTCTTCTCAAATTTGGGTAGCTCATCTAAATTCCATTTCTTTTTTGTAAGTTTTTCCCCGGGGTTTCCAAATTTCTTCCCAGAGAGAGGTCCACCTCTACTTCCTCCAAAACGGGGGGCTCCAAACCTGGATGTGGTAACATAGAATCCAAAAAACATCATTTTAGTCCTCTTATACAACTCCACCATCTTTGCAATCCACCGTGTAACCTTAAAATTCAGATTTATAAGCCCCACCCTACAAGGTACTGAAACTTCAAAAAACATATCCAAGTTGCAGGTGCCAGTCTATAACTCATGTTCAGAACCTGACTAAACGTATCTTTGCAGTTTTTCATCAAATGAAATTGAAAGGCCTATAGCGAGTTACAACATAAGCAAAGTAAGGGCAGTAAGACCTTCGGTATTACCCCACGATCAAAATGGTTTCCCACCCAAGCAGCACTACGATTGTGTGTCAGCCTGCGGGCCGTGCGCAGGAGTTACAAAACCCCGGGGTAACTCTCCCATAAGTTGTTTTCTCGTATGCCGAAAAATAAGATTTCTCTCAATAACGATGTTTTAGGAGGCCAGGCATTTTATGTTAGCGTTTTAGGCGAGGTCCCTTAGAAAAGGCTTATCTCGAACGCCTGTCCGGCAGCCCCGAGCCGCTCAGCCCTGCGCTACGCACCGCTAAACTGGATCCGAGCGCGAGGCTCCCTCCCGCGCCCGACTGCTCCCCGATTTCATGCGGCCGAGAGCCGGAAGAGTCTTCCCCAGCACAACACAGCGCTCCCAGAGGGGACCTGGCTGCGCGGCCGCTGCTTCCTGCCAGCGCTGTTTCCTTTGTCTCTCATTTCTGTCTACGCCACATTTTCCAGCCGCTGCCATTTTAGAGTCTGAGCTGGGCGGGGGGAGGAGGAGGAACAAAGGCAGCAGCCGGCATTTTGATTTCCCCTCAGTCACCGCATGGCGGGGCCGGCCATTAACATCCGCTTACACAACACAAAGCGGGAGCCGGCCGGCTTCTGCCAGTAACAGCCAGAGCCACCGTCCCTTGCGAGGGGGAAAGGAGGAAAAGGGAACCGCCCGACCGAGAGCTCCCCAAGGCTTCGCCATCGACGAAGCGCCCGGCCAACCTACTGACCTATAAACCTCCGCCAGGCGGCCGCTCCCTAGCCCACCCCAACTGACAAAACAGGCGGAGAAGCGAGCTCTGCGTGGACCATCCGTCCTCGGGTACGGCTGGGGACCGAGTCCCTCTTCCCCGACGCAAAACGACCCCCAACCCGCGCCTCTCCTAAGCGATCGTACACCCGCAGGGGCTACATTGATGCGGATGAATCTAGCCCCTTCGCCGATTGTGCTGCCGCCCACGCACAATGGCCGCCCTCACCGCCGCCAAGAGCTCCTAACGCTAACTCCCCTCCCCCGGCCTCGCCTCACCGTATTCCGGAAACCTCGAGGCGGCAAACGCTGAGAAGGGCTCTAGGGCCCAACCCTAGCGACTCGCCGCCATTTTAAGCGGCTGAAGAAACAACTCCACGACTACAGAGTCCGGACGCTGGCGGCGGCTAGCGCCTGCCGGGCCCCCGGACTCACCCTCTATCCCTGTCGCTGGAATACCCGGGCATGATGATGGTGGCGGTGGGCGAGACGATCCCAGTCACTTAAAGTAGGTGGCGAAAGGCTGAGGAGGATCCGGCTCCGTTGGTGGGGGCCACTGAATGCAGAGCGCCTAGCCGCCCGGATGCCGGTTATATAAGGAGCGCCGCAAGGGCTGCCGGGAACAGGCAGCTGACGCAGTGCAGTCCCCGCCTCTTTGCTTATGTAAGTGGCCCAAACTGGACGGAGTTCCCGCCCCCTCCCGCGTGGGCGGGGCCGCCGCTCGGCCGACTGACCGGCTTCTGCCCTGGCGGGCGGAAGTTCCCCTCCTCATCGGGGCGTGGCCTCTGCTGACGTCACCGTCTGCAGCGCTCCGCCCTCCCGGACCGCGCGCCCACACAAGGAAGGGCTCGAGCGGTTCACGCATGCGCGGGTGGGCGATGCGTCGCGGTTTGGCGGCGGCGGCTCGACCCCGTCCGGGGCCTCTCCCGCTGCGTGCGTCCGCTTTGGCCCGCGGGGAACGGGGATTTTTATCACTTAGCGTGTGGTGTACTGTCTGTGGGAAGCCTCTTGCAAATTCTCCGGCAGATAAAGCTGAAGTAGAGTTGCCACGGTTTACCTAATACCTGTTAAATTGAAGGAATGCTAGATGCAGCCACATGCCCACCTGGGAGTTTTGAAAAACTGGCGTTAAAATATGCAGATGGTCACAGGTTGGACACAGATAATCGTCATAGCAGATAGATGAGTAAATGCTACTTTGAGCAGTGCTTTGAGACAGTTAGCCATTCCCTGGGCTTTTTTATAACCACTAAGTAAGTGTGATGACAAAAAAGAGACTATTTTTATCTTTTCAAACTCTACAACATGGCTAGTAAAGTAATTGAAAGGTCACAAGAAGTATACTGGTGCACTGATGCACAGGGCTGTCCAGAAAGCACTGGACAGTGTGTTATTTATGTGTAATAAAGACCTGAAGCGGGTAACGTGTTGCTTATTGGTGCCGCTTTGCCAGCCTAAGGAAAAACGTGAAGAGTTTGCTACCTGAGGCTTTAAGCACACACAGGAAAAAATAAAGCTTTAAGTGTAGATCTGAGCAGCCATACTGTCCACCACCTGCTTCACGCAGTGGCCAACGTGAAAGAAAGCAATAGAAGTGTGCTAATGACACTTTTTGTTTACATCCTTCTACCTTCTCACAGTTTATGCTTTAAAGGTTTTCTGGGACAAACATAGCCCAACCGTCATCGATGGCCATTTCTTCTCAATTTTAATCTGGTTATGCTAGTAGCTTCTAAGATAAAATGACATCATGTTTCACAGTTTAATTGTTCGCTGCCTGAAAAAATTTCCTTTCATTTTCAACAGACTGCCTGCTAAGAGCAAGGTGCATGAACCAAAATGATTTATTCAAAATGGTAAGTAAAAATTCCCTATTTATTTCTATCTTTCATGGACATTAATCTCTTTTAAGGCACCTCCTTTGTAGACCAAAGCTGTGGTTCTATCTAATTATTTGTCCTTTAAAAACAATTCTCTGTACTGGCAAGAAACACACCCAGTATTCAAGACTTGGGCCCCATACAGATTTACATAGTGAAAGGATCCCTATGGTTTTGCTCTCTTACGGATTATTTCCTAGTGACTCCCACACACCCCTCCATTATTTTTTTTTTTTGCCAAATTTTTTTAAAGAATCTTCCTTGAAAGTAACACCTAAGTTAGGATTATCTTTGACTCTTGCTGTTTGCCCCTCAACAATTTGGACTACCACCTCGATCAATCGCTTGTTCTTATTATTAATTTGTGCTGCAGTAGCACTTCAATATGACTAAGTTCCTTAATACTGCCCCCTTCAAATTTCGAAGTGATCCTCCCCCCTTTTTTTTTTCAGTAAGTTACTGATTAAATACAGCTTGCTAAAGTTTTTTCTCCCAAAATAATCCTTTGAACTCTCTGTAGCTCTGAACCCTATACACTCACTGCTTCTAGTAAGTCCGAGAGAGGTTTTGCAAAGGCTGTGAAAATAGCAAACTGTGATCTTGTTCTTGCCCATTACAATTATCTTAATATGGCTTATTTTGACTTTTTGCTTGTATATAATTTAGTGGTTCGTGTTACTGTGCTGTTTCACCTTGCTACTGTTTAAAGGAATTGAAAAGACTAAACAAACACAAAACCTCATTTGTCTCGCCCCCACGCATTTAGTCTGCAAGTAACTCCTCCTTTTGATTTCCTCTTTGATAACAACTTCCTCATTTTTGTGTTCCACCCCTTTAACTTATTTTCCTGTTCTTCTCTTACTTTGGGCCAACACATGCAAAGGAAATCAACGGGGCTTTGCAGAGCTGTGTATTAAAACCGAAATCCACATTCTAGTATTAATTTCGATAGCACCGATACTCACTTATATGCACAAAAGCTCTTTTGTGTTTATTAAAGCGGTAAGTATGTTTGGGTTATGTATCTAGAAGTTACGTCTGTAGACTATTAGAGCAAACATTCTCACTTATGTTTACTTGCTGCCAGTCATTATTCTTACAGGCTAACTGGGATCTCAGCTGATTGTCATGCCCGAGGAATTTAAGGTAAAGCAGTACGATTATTTCTAGTTTTACGTGACTTGATGCAACACGGAAAGCCCAGAATTCCTAAGGGGCATGGAGTACTGTTGCTCACTAAGGAAGATCATACACTTTCACTATCCATTTTCTCCCAACAACCTGTACACAAGCAGCTAATACAATAAATTTCACTAGACGAAACCTTCTAAATGTTTTACAATAGGTTTCAACACCCCTATCGTGTCCAGAAGCCGCCATATTACCCCGCCTTTTCCAAGCAGATCCATGCACACTGCTCTCTACCACAGTCCCATTTACGTAAACACCGCCTCAAGGCTGGGCCACCAAGGTCAAGTGCTAGAACCTTCCCCGCCCCCTCCCGATGCCAGCTCCCTCCCCACCACATTTTGCTTGTGAAAATGGCAACTCCCTTTTCAGGCTTATGGAGGCAGAACCACCCCGGAAAAAAAAACTCCCGTCACTGCCGCACAACAGTTTGCCGCGCCGCCATTTTTGGCCTCCCTCGGCCGCTGGCTGCCCCAAGGCGGAGGAAAAGAGAGAGAAGGGGAAAGCCACGTGACCCCCGCTGCAGCGTGGCTCTAAGGGACAGACTACCCTCCCCGACTCCCCCTGGATTTCCAGGACAATCGGTTCTTCTACGACCCACAACGGTAATAACCGCCAGGCGGGGAACGTCGCCATTTCCGGCGCAGCCTGCCCAATCAGCGAGGCGGGGCTATTTAAATCCCGCGGGGCGCGGTGGCTTCCGGTATGTGTTGGGGCGGCAGTAGCCGCGCCATGGGCAGTGCTGAGAAGAAAGGTAGGGGCGGCCGGGCACCCTGAGGGAGCCTCCGGGCCGCGGACGCCGTTCCTCTGGAAATTCGCTACTCTTTATGTTAGCCCCCCGCTTTCTTTCTCTTGTCTTTGCCCTCCCTTTCCCCCCGGTGACACGCTTAACTTGATAAAGCTGGAGATTACAGTAGCTGACATCTTCAGAGATATATCAGTCTGAAATAAAAGCTGCTGCTTTAACCTTTGGCACTTGAAATTGTTAAAATGTTAGAGCAGTGATTTCTGGAACTGATGACTAGAGTGATGGAAAAACAATACTCTCTGTACAGGAGAGTAAAAACTACGCGAATTAGTTTGTTGTAGTAATTTTGTACTACTTGTCCTTTTAAGGATGATATTCCTTCTCCATTACTTTAAAGTCCTTGATAATACTTGTTAGAAACCGTTCTGTTCAAAAAAGCGACATGTATGTGTGTGTGTGAAATTCAACCTTAAGAGAGACTAATGTGAATGAAGACTTTTTTTTTTCCCCCCTTCCTTCTGAGCTGACACTTGAATTGGCTGACAAGGAAGCCTGTGGATGTACACCAAAGCGCTTTGAACTCAAGACATGTGGGAAAGTAGGGCTGTTTATGCACATCTCATTGTGCTCCGTGTAGCACAAAGGTGGTGGGACCAGCTCCATATTTTTGTAATCTATAACAGCAAACTATTAAAAGTAGTATTTGAATTTAGCTTTTGTGAAGAATATACTTATGTTATCAGTTCTGTTGTTGTTTGAGAGTGTCAGGGAAACCGGGTTTCAAAGAGAGAAGCTCGTGTCTTTCAAAAAAGTATGTATCGCTTCTGAATCTTGATAAAAGATGTACCCAAAGTTATTTTGTTAAAACCTTCAATGTTTGGAATGCCTTATTAGGCATCCAGATGAAAATCTGCTTTCCGTTACGTGGAAGAAAAAAGTAGTTGTCTGGCCTGTGGTAGTTCAGTGTCCTTCAGCTCTTGAGTCTGTGTACTGTGACTGTACTTGAACAAGAACTAGAATACGAATTATTCCTTGCTTTGTCTGTGTTTCGTCTGAAGTAGGCAGGGCATGGGGCAGAAAGCATACAGTATTTCTGGACAATTGGGAGAGCACAACTGGGATTGACCACTTATGGTGGATACTTAAATGGATTCCATTTTTCACTAACTAACCATCTCTTTATTTCTGCGTCTTTCAGTTACTGACGTTAATACGTTTTACTTCTTAAATAGATTGGGTTGGTGTTGCCAATGATCTTTTAAGGAGCTGTCACGTAAACCGTCACATAAAGCATCTCTCTGAATGTGGTGCTGATGTGTTTGTTCATCTTTATGAGTCAATCTTAGGAGAAAAAGTACCAGGTGGGAACAATAATTTCTAAACCCGATTTCTATTTTTTTTTTCTTCTCTGTATATTTTGTAATAAACAAATTAAACTTTGCAAAACATATTACAGATTTAGGGTACTTCAAGTGTGTCCTTCCAAAGACAAACATGTAAGATTGTAATTCTTTAGGAAGATTTAAGTAATGTTGCTCAGTTAGTTGGGTTTTTTTACTGCTAGGAGGGGAGTTCAGTAGTATAGCTACAGCGAAACTCTTTCTATTGTAAATTAGGCCTTCAAAGCCAGACACAGGCATAATACTTTTGAAGGGTGGGATTTTGCTCGTATCTCTTATAAAAGTGTTAACGCTGAAGTGTGTTCTCATAAAATGCTTAGTACTTAGAGCTAAGATGTCATTTAATTCTGGTTTAACCCAACTCCATTTGGCTGCAGTGACAAGAATTTGCAAGGGCTATACAATTATGTGTTTACTTGCTTTATGCTAAACTGTTACATTTGGGAATTGTTATCATACTTGCAGAAGATGACTGTAAGAGGTAAGTGGGATATATTGGTGGTAGGAGTCCTGTTAAATATAAACTAAAAATTAAAAATAATGTTGCTCCCAATTAAGTAGACTGCACTGCAGTCCAACTAATCACTGACAAGGGGAAGAGAAACCTTAAGACAAACTGCAATTTGACAATCTGAACTAGATGTGTGTGCTGGGAGTGAAGGAGGAAAAAATATTTTAGTAGTCTCCATTCTTGAATTTAGTACTTCAGCTGATAGAAGAGCCACTAGAAAATGTGAGGATTTTAAGTTTATAAAAGATTTCATATGACCATATGATATTTGGCTCTTTCACCAAGTACACAAGATATTGTAAAAAATACTGATGTGTAAGCGAATCTTCCAACTAGTTTAGTCAAAACATCTGCAATAAGGTATCCATTTAGATAGCCCAAAATATATTATTTATTTTAAATAGATTTCATAGCTACTCCTAGAAGCCAAGAGGATGATGCACATAATGTACAAGCAGTAATAGATTCCCTGGCATTGGACTACTTACAGGTCAGCTTGTCACACATCACTGGTAAGTACTCATGTTAATGTAGACAAACACCAGCTGAATATCTGTGTGGTTTAATTTAAACGTTTTATAAGAACCATATGCTATAAAGCATACTTTCATACTTACATGAAAGGTCTTTTTCCTGTAGTGGATGTCATCAAAATGGTGAACCTTTGCCTCGGAGATTTGGTTATAAATTTAAACAGCAAGATGAGATTAAATAAGAGCTGACCTGTATACAACAGACTTGTAAGAAATGTTGAAGTTAGCAAGCAATCCTACTTTCCTTGTCTGCTAAAGCATTACCTGAAGTCTGTTACCGGCTCAGTGTTTTTCTCTATACAGTTAAAGCTTGGAGACTAGGTTTTAAAACACCAGCCTTGAATTTTAATAAGTCAGTAAGTAAAGATGTGAGCCATATTGTGTCTGTCCTTCATACGCACATCATAGTTTTCACTGGGTACGCATATGTATATTGTCGGATAACACAGCCCACAGGGAATGAAAATGGCTTGCTTGATATGACGTATCTCTTTCTAATTTGGTATGGCTGGTAGTTGTAATCCTGCTTGCTGGTTTGTACGCTTGATTCATGCTGTAGCTAGTATGTATAAGAAAATATTAAATACCAACTATTTCTGAAAATATCCTTGATATTGATTTTTTTTTTTTTTTATGGAAGCATGTATAGCATCAAACTTTCAATTACTAGTTTTGAAAATGCACAATTTTTTGAAACTTTTAAGATACCTTAAGCGTACGTACGTGGCCATAACTGAGTGTCCAGCTGTCTTTTGAGCTGACATTCACAAGAATTTCCAAGCAGTCTTTTCCAGAAGACACGTGCTTTTGAAATTTTTTTTTCTGTGAAGTATAAGTTAATATGTAGCAGTACCTTCTCTTAAGGTGAGAACATTGTGAAAGGAGAAAGGGAATCTATCAGAAACCTCCTCGAAATACTTGACGGCTTGTTTGAGTACCTTACAGAAGAAGCCAGTGAATCATCCTCTCAGAACGGAGGCGAGTAGACCGATGTCCTAGTTCAAAGTATTATGTTCTGATACTACTGTGGTATGGACAGCTTACTACTTCTATTTGCCGGCTAGCAAGTTAGCTTGCTGAGGGTTCTCATGACCATAGTTCTTGCTATTCGTGAATGGAACACAGCTCCTATAATGAGTAAAAACAGGTTTTTTGCTGTTCTTCTCACTAGCAGCTCTGGGGAAAAAATTAATTGGAAGATGTATGCTCTGTGAGACCTTGGTTTGGGATACCCGTGGTGTTTCCAATGTGGCAAAGATTTAGTTGGTGATTTTTGCCTTGTTTGTAACCTTGACAATGCAGAAGAGGAGAAAGATTGAAACTGACCACGGGTAGAAGAAATTTCAGTAGCCAAACTGAGTACTTGCATTTCTAACTTTCATAAACAATAATGATTAAATAATTTATTTTCAAAAAACCCACTTGTTAAATTGCAAGAATTGGAGAACATAACATTTCTGCTTCATTCTTGTAGCTTCATTCTACAAGAATGAATGAATGCTTCATTCTCTAAAGCATTCATTCCTCTGTTAGTATGCTGTTTTCAACTTCTAAGTCAAATGATTTATGGTTAGGATGCAGGGAGGGAAACATTGACTTTAACTGGAACCTTGAGCAAACATTGCATTTGCTTACTAAGAGACAAACAGGGGGACAACCGAAACTTTCCTCAGAAGTGGGTATTGATAGCAGATCTGTAGCAGGGCCTATCTTGAGGAAAATGAAGGCAGGGCTACTTTGAAGAGAAACTATTCAGCCCTTCAGAGACACCATTGTTACTGGAGACTGAGTATTGTTTTTCCCATCCTAAAGCTGGTAACTGTCATCCCTGGCTGTTGCACCTTGTGGGTAAAGGGGAGACCACGAGGTGGTCAGACAGTTGCCTCCTGTTCCTGCTCACTGGGAATGGCAGAAATAGGGCAGCAGCATTTTTCGGTGCCTGTACTTTCCCCTGCTCCCAGACTGCCAGTGCTGCTGCCCTATAGGTATCAGTGACTCCAATTTCCTAGTTAGAAGTATAGGATTTAATTCTTCAAGGGAAGAAGAGAGAGAGGTTAGTTGTAATTGAAACAGTAGCATATAGGACAGTTGCATCGCTTTTCAAAATTTGCCATAAAAGTTGCCACCCCCTGAAGTGCAGAGGGGGCCCATTTCATATAATTTTAGATACCATCATTATAACGTTTTACTACATTTAAATTGCTTTGATGTTATTGGCAATACCTGTTGGCTAATAGGTACAAGTAGCTGAAAATAACTGCCTCTTCATTATTAACAGATGAGGCAAATGAGCTACCCAGTAATGAAATTCAGATTGCATCTCGAGAGCACCTGGAAAGCAATACTGGTCAACTTAGGCAACCTTCAGTATTCTTACCAGTTGAAGGGTAAGGCAATTCTCAAATGGATGTCAAATGTCAAATGGAATGTCAGATAACTTTCTCCTTTAATCCAGCAGCAAGAGGGCTAAACTTAGATCCAGAACTTTTTTTCCTCTCAAAAAGTGCTGATCGTGTTTTTGTTTCCATGAAGTTTACATCTGGAATGAAACACACTGAAAACTTTGTCACAGTTTTAAATGCATGCAGTTTAACTAAAATACAATCAAATTATGTTAGTGACTTCTACATTGGTTTGTTTAGCAGAAACTAGTCTCTCATGTCCCGCACTAGCCAGCTGCCTGGAGTTACCGCTCTTCTGTAGCTCCATCTGGTGGACTACAGGGGCAAGAACTTTTAAAATAAATATTTTATGGCTTTATGTTCCTCCTAGATTCCAGTTGGAAATTTTTGTTCCATCTTGTGATGCAGATGGATCAGAATCTACCAGTGACTTAATTAGACTTGGAGATACTGCTTATTCATTTTCCAAGAGAGAGGAAGGTGAGTGTGTGTGAAAAAAAAAAAAAAAAAATCGACTGCCCTGTGGTAATGTTTCTAGGCTTTTTTTGTGGATTCCTTTTTTGTTTTGTTTTGTTATGTTAAAGTTATTTCTTTCAGAGAAAAAACTTTTGGTTTAAATTCTTATTTTACAAAAATGAAAAAAAAAACCCAAACAAAAATCTAAAACAACTTAACCCACAACAAGGAAACATACCTGTAGGTGATCCTGCTGAAGCTAAAATTAAAACTGTTGCAGACACTGTTTTTCATGACTCGAGCTACGTTATTTGGAAAATTAATTCTCCCTACAAAGGCATTTTTGTTCAGTAGATTAAGAGATTTCTGAGGCTTTTAATTTTTCATTTATTGCAGTGTAAAATGTAATGTTTAAGACTATAAAATGACTAGTGAGATCATACTTACAGAAGACCTGTTAGGATTGTGTGCCACTTGAACAAATAATGTGCACACTACTTAAACAGTTCGTTCCTACTTCCTGTAAGAATATTCCTATTCTTTTTGGTGATTAATCTCTCTATATAGGCATAGAGAAATATTATGAATAACAGAATCACAGAATTATTTTGGTTGGAAGAGACCCATGGGATCGAGTCCCACCATCAGCCCTACTCTACAAAGTTTTCCCCTACACCATATCCCTCAACAACACATCTAATCTACTCTTAAACACATTCAGGGATGGTGACCCCACCTCTATGAATTTGCACAGAGTTACAAGTAAGAATGTGACAGGCCTATTTTGATCATAGTATGGAACCGCTTTGTGGTTCAATAAGCAAAATACTGAAAGTATAAAGTCCTTGTGGAAGATCCTAGCATCCAAATTCATGTTTTCAAGGGGGCTTTCATGCTGTTCTTAAAGGGCTGAGATGGATAGATTGCGTATGGGGTGAATCATTCTGACGGGGCAGCTGTCTTCTCCAGCTGTCTCTGGCCTCTGCTGGCTATGGCTTTGTTGTTGCTTAGAATTCCTGCACACACACAGGCTTTTTCCAGCATGTATCTACAATAACTACAGAGGAAATACAGCAAATCAAAAGCTATTTACTGTATATACACATAGGTATACCCATGCGGTATGACATGAGTATATTCATATACATATCTATACATACTTATATACAGATATGAAAAAATTGGTGTGCTTAGAAAAGTAGTGAGAGAAGGAGGGGCTTCAGCATGTGTCTCTGTAAACAGAAGAAAAGTAATACTGTAAGGCATAAAATGGTACAATGCTGTTCAATCCAACAAACATGGTAGCTAACCTTAGATGCTCAGATACTTCCCCCTCTATTATGTATGGAGAATGTAGAAAACTAACATTCTGCTTTCAGAGATTAACACTTAGGCTTCTTCATATTTGTCCCTTAAGGATCGATGGAGTTTGTTCACACTACTGAACCTCAAAAAACAAGTTTAAAAGCCAGCGCTACAAAACTTGGGGAGCCTATACAGCAGGCTATTCCTCTACTACCACCATTTCAGCCTTCAGAGGCTGGATGCCATTATCCTGGACAGAGCAATTATCGCAGCTCAGCCAGCAAATCAACAGCTTTGGCTAGCAGTCAAGGCGTAAAAATTCCTACTGTAAGTAAAAACCTATCCTTTGATTTTTGTCTTCTGTTCACAGATTTTTGGATTGTGGATTCATTCTTCACTCAGTGTCCAGAGAGGAAATTAATTTGAGGGATGTGTTTATTTATAAATATACTCATCTCCATAATCAATATAACTATACAGTTTATAATAAACACAATAGTGATAGTGGTTTTTCTTTATAAAATCAGCATTGATTTCCATACGCAGAAAAACCTGAAGCATGACCTTCCTGTCAACTCTCTTCTCCTGAGAACTTATAGAAAACATGTTGCTTTTTTATTTCAGCTGGAAAAGTCACTTACACAAGAATCTGAAGATGTGTCTGGTAGTCTTCCTTTATCATGCAAAATCCCTGGTGAGACAGAATTTTGCTGTCTATAGTGTAACTCTTAAGTGTCAAACACATTTATTTTTATTGGCAGTACAAGAAATGTGGTCTTGAACCTACTAGTGCCTTTGGTTTTTTTTTTTAATGCAGCCACAAGTTAATATTTATATTTCTGTCTTATAAAGAAATAAAAATAGGCTACTTCTAAGTTGTTCACTGTGCTGGAGAAAAACAATTTGTTTTTCCAATTTTCCAAAAACAATTTTGTGTTCCCAGTTCGCCTCCTTTCTGTTAATCCAGGTAAGATGTGCCTGTACTACAGAAATCTCTCCTAGCAGATAACTCCCATGGCTGAGCTTATTTTGAGCAGAGAAACACAGACCAAACGAGCCAGGTTCAACTCTAGGAAAAAATTGTTAACTGCTGTTGTAGAAGAGGCTTAGAAACTACTTTTCAGTGCTTATTTTCTCAGTTGCTTAGAAACACTGCTTACCTTTCTAGTTTCCATAGCACTCCTGTGACACTGAACGTCTTGAGAAATTTCCAAAATTAATGTCACCACCAGTTGCTTTGCAATGCTGTTCTTTTTGAATAATTTGGGTCCAAAAGCCACGGATCACATCTTTTTTTACTTATTCCCCACATTAGTAGGCACAGTGCAGTCTGTACCATCATCTAACACTTACCTGTCATATGGCTCTGCATCAGGAGACAAAGTGGTATCAAATGATGCTGAGGACAACATGGAAAAGGTAGATATTGCATATTTACCTTATGTGTGGAAGTTCAGTCACTATTTCTGGATTTCTGCTTAATTCTCCTCTTGTGGCATTTCTGGGCTTTTTTCAAAAATGTTTTTGGCTTGCTTGCATCAATATACAATCAGTGATGCAAAGCAGTTAGATTACAACTACTAGTTGTTAGACTATGACTATGTACAGTTTATAAGTCATGTCAGTTCTTTCTGGAGGTGTTTGTTCCAAGAACTGTAAGTGCCAGTAGCTATAGAGTTCTAATTTATCTCTGAAGTGTATCAGTGTTCTAAATTATTAATAATTTTTAATTTTTGGGGTTGTTCAGACTCAAATAAAACTCATTTTGCACCCCTCCTAAAGATCAGTAAACTGCCTGGCTGTATTACTTTATCTTATTTCATTGCATTGTCTCTCGCTTTTCCAAAAGTGAATAATGCAAAACCCACACCTTGATTGGCAGATACTATTCCGTGCTTATAGAAACATATCTGAGCAGGAAGCTCCTTGCTCTGGAAAACACTTCCCCCCNCTTTACTAGGAAGATCTTAATTTACTCATTTTCCTAGGTTTCTTGGGTATATAGGACTTCATCCATTCCCTCTTTACAGCAAAAACTCTCGCTGCTACGTGCTGAACAAGTGACACAAACTCCAAGACCTGAATCTACATATCTGCCTAGAAAGAAAAGGCAAGTTCAGTTTTCTGCTAGTAGTTCTGTATATACACGGCCAAGCATCTTCCCCCTTTAAAATAAGATCTCTCCCTCCTTGGTTGCACGACAGTGAAAGATTGATTTTAACAGAAAGATTCCCTCTTTTTGCGGACATATATATGCATTTTCTTACATACAGTTATAGGCATTTACATATTCAGCTTCTATTCAATGCTATAAAAATACGCTCAGGCAAAAAGTGAACTGGCATTGTACAAGGTAACGCTCAGGTTTTTAGAACAGAAATTAAATCTGTCTGTTTTTTGTTTTAGCAGATACGAGAATTCTACCACTGATTCATTTTCCCACAGAACAACTAAGGAAAAGCTGCCTGAGCAAGGGCCTCATGAAGTGTCAGAAAAGCTCTCTTGCAGGTTCAATGAACTAGATTCAGTAAGTGAAATCTTTTTTTCTTGTTGTATTTGAGCATTTTATCCTTAGTAATGAAAATGGAGATAACAAGAATATAGATTTAATATTGATGAAAAGGATACCTGCAATTAACACCTGACTTCAGACAGTTCTAAATTTTAAATGTACTATTGAACCTACCTCTCCCCACCCCCCAAAAAAGAATATAAACACCTATCCAATTAGATGCTGAAGACAGCTTTGAGAGGCCACACCAGAGAGGAAGAGCTGGCAGATGAAGACAGCCTGTCTCAGCACAGTGACAGTGTCATGGACTATCGCCAAAGGAAAGCTGAGCGAGGTAACAATTCTTAGGCCAGTTCAGTATTAGGATGGAAAGGAATATAAAAAAAAATTTTCTTCTTGCATAAAGCTGATAGTAACTAACTATGAGTAGTTCAGTGTTACTTTTGTATTGTTAGTTCACTTCTATTTTGTCTTAGATCCAAACCTGAGCACCGGTAACAGAATTACAATGAAGTTCCCACTTAACACAAAAAATAGCTAAGATAAAACTTTACTAAAAATACCAGGCAATCACAGCAACCGTACAGAAAGTGGGGGGAGGGACAGACTACAAGATCACCGATAGGACTCTGATTCTGAAATGAGGGCCTGTTCACAAAACATTTCACTGCGGATTGCTCTGTGCTGGACATGGCATCCGCATTAAAGTATCTTTTACACATACTGTGCAACCTGTGCTGGTAGCAGTATCAATTAATAACCACCCTACATGCGCACCAGGCTATAAAACTATCACATAGCTTGATCTAAGCCCTCCTCACCCACCAAATTATATTGCAAGATGGAGCTGTGTTAACACAGCTGGCGTATCGACAGCCTCTCACCTTAAGCCAACTTAAATTTTTGAGTCTTTGCATGGGTTTTGGGGGGCTTTTATTTTTTTCCTTAATGTTTGGCTGGAGGTTTTTTTTGTTTCAAGTGAATTGCCTTTCCGTACAGACACAGCATCTCTAAGGTACCCAAACAGGCCACGATCCCTTTCTCCAGCCTCACCGTCATCTCAGCATCAGCTCTTTTCCAAGTTGGAAGATAAATGTTGCAGTAATGCAACAGGCCAAATAAGGAAAATACACAGCCAGTTGCAAAAAGAAAGGGATGAAAGAACAAAAAAAGCAAAGGTAACGTCTACAATAGACTTCTTAGCAATTTTTACCAACAATTATACTAAAAGCTTTAGAACTGAATGCTTTTACGTAACGGGAGCATCCAGCCTACTTGAGTAATCTTGTACTCTTGTTGCTGCAGACTGCTGAGGAAAAGACTTAAACCACCACATTTTGGAAAAAAAGAAAAAAAAAATTAAAGTGGAAGAAGATACTTTGACCCATACACTGAACAAGTTAATGAGGTGGTCATACAGTCTGGTTGTTTTGTCTGAAAAGCCCTCTTATTTTTATCTTCTAGATACTTGCTAAGGCCTATGAAGACGAACTAAGAATTTATGAAGCTCAGGAGAGGCTTAGACTTTCCAAGCTCAGAGAAGTCATCAGGGAAATGGTATGTGATGTGCTACAGTGATTGTTGGTGGGGTTTTGTTCTCAATGCGTCTAGATCTGTCCAGATGCTGGCTATGTCTTTTGGGTACAAAACCAAGTTTCATACATAGTTACAGCACTGTGTGTTACTAAACAGAAGGACAGCTTTTCCTCGGATAGATAGAACCAAGAGACGTGTAATTTTAGAAGTTTCAGCAATTCCATGTATTCACAATAATTCCTATGATAATTAAGAACAACCACCATGCTTTTCACATGAGGTGGCAACTTCAAGGCACTCGAATTTAACGAATTAAAGCTGAGTGAGCAAGTAGATAGCTTCCATAGATTGGTGGCCACTTCACGCACACACAGATCCCCAACTGCTAGGTTAATTAGGTTGGAGCCTCTGTATACAATCTGCTTAATACCGCCATAGTCTGTTTTAACTACTCTAAAAGTTGGTTTTGTGCAAGGATGATTCTCTAATGTTATGAATATGGCAAATATTCATATGGGGTTTTGCTACTTTCTTACTACTGGAACAGCAAAGAACCTAACAACAATGCCATAATAATGTCTGTTGCACTGTCTCTTTTCACTAACTTTGCAGCATCAGTCCAAACGATGTTGCAGTACTGCAGTAATGTGCTGTGCAAGAGCTGAGGCTATGCAATAGTGAGATTTAACCTTTATTTGAACCTGGACCTACATTTGATAAATTCTGGCCTTCTGGAAAATCTAATTCAATATGTCCAAATTCTTATTCTAAAGCTTTCATGGACATGAAAGTTCTGATATCCAAATTGTATGATCTCTCGGTCTTTCCCTTTTCATACCTGTTCTCCATCTGTTTTACATCTGCTCCTTAGGAACAAGGATACAAAGAAAATACCTTTAAAGCGTGTCCAAAAATACCTCAGCCAGTGAAAATTTGTTCTAGAAAAACCACACCTCAGAATCCCAAATACAGCCAGTGGATTCCAAAACGAGGGACTGTGAAGCCAAAGAAAGCAGCTCCAAGTAAGAACTGCAATTCTTAGTTACTTAGTGGAAAACTGGCATCTTCTAAAAGCATGTGTTGAACTCCAAGCATAAAAGCGTCGGTCCAACATATACCAGTCAGCTGTAGCATTTTCCCCTTCTGACCTCTATGTGTCTGGATTTTTGTTAGGGAAGATAACGCTTTAAGTAAATGTAAACCACCATTGCACAATCAAAACTGTGACCCACTTGCTACCTCTGTAAAATCCCTTGGATTATTTTCAAGGCTTGTTACCATTACCGCTACTCCTACACTTGCTCCACTATAGTCTGAGCTCAGTCTTCTTTCTCCCCCCCCCCACCTTTTCTGAGTATTTATCACATTTAACATTGGGCTGGTGCTGAGCCATATACAGGTAACATAGCTGACTATCAGTTGCTATCATCTTCCCTTCACGCCCCTGCCATTGTGGAGTCAACACTGCCACTGGTTTTGCTGAGCAAGTGATGCTCGAAGAACAGCCAACATGCAAACCACAGGCTCCGTTTTGGTAAACAGCATTATGCATACTTATGACCATGGTATAATTCCCTGTGGAGGTCAGTATTGCTTAGGTAGATATTTTTTTCCAGGATTTAAGGGCCATATGCTTGGTTAATACTCCCTTGTTTCATCTCTCCATCATCTTTCCCTAACAAAAAGATCAATAATGCAATTGGGAATGAGCTGGTTGCAAACCAGTTTATTTTACACCTGTTTACTTGACCTTGGACTTGTCACTGCTGCTGCTGTATTAGCATTATTTTAAGTTGCCACAACCAGCGGGAGAGCCAGATAAAGAAATCACTGATTAGTGATGGTCAGAACCATTTAACCAAAGCACGGGATATTTATCTTAAATGGATGTGGTAGTGGAAGGGAACTAACGGCTGACATACAAAAGCAATTATTCAGCAGAAAAAAAAAATAATCACACAACAAACCAAAAAAGAACAAGAACAAAAATTTGGGAATATTTTCTCTGGTGCTGTACTGACAGACTGAGATTACGTCCCGCTGGGTTTAGGCTGACATCCTAACAATAACATGGCAGTTGTATATAGTGTTCAATCTAAAATATTTCATAACCTAGGATGACACTGTCTGGTAGAATTTACCACTAAATGTATTCTCCAGGAATTTACTGCTTACATCTCTCTCTACCTTGTAGTGAAAGTAAGAGATGATGACCTCCTGTTTCAGCTCCTGGAAGGGTTTCCCCATCTGCGTATTTCGCACCATACCGTGAATAAAATGTGGCAGCAGCAGCTTGCACACACTGAGCAACTTAAGGCAGCTTCTGGCAGAATTAGACCACAACTCCAAAATGAAGTGAGCGTTCTTATTCTTACCTTTTGAGTACCAGCAGAGATAGTTTTTCTGACAAAAGAGTTAGCAGTCGTTAGTTTGCGTTACATAATAAAGTAATGATAAAATCGTCCTGACACTTTGTCTGCAGCATAGACAGGGTACATGCACACCCAAAGCACAGTATAAAAGTATGTATCTGAGCTTGGTTAGTTAAATTGGGATGTACACATCCATACACATGGGTTCAACTTTTTACCACCTGCTTGAATCATAATGTTCATTTTTTATACTAGTTTATCTAGCACTGCTATTGCTTTTTTAAAAGTGTTTTGTAGTTTCAACTGCTTGTTCTGAACAATATTTTATTTTAGAAGAGTTAGTTATGAGATACAAAAGTTGATTCACTTATGCATCTGGTAACTCTCAACATAAAACCCAAAATAGAACTGAGGCAATGATTAAAATCCAACACACAACTGCCTGTCCTGCAGAATGATGGAAGTAATTGGTTTTTTTAAACCTCCAGGTTCAACAAGCCCTGAAGAAGCATGACCTGCTTCTTGCAATTATTAAAAAAAATCAAGACCATAACAACAGACTGGTATGTTCTTTGAAGGATGTTTGTTATACAAGAAACAAATGTCATGTTGAACTAGCTTGAATGCATATCCCCTGGTTGATGAAAGTAGCATTTTATTTCACAAGTTTACGCCTCAAGTAGCTGTGGGCTCAAATGCCACGTAATCAGTTTGCTGTGTGGCTACAGAGGTCACGGGAATTAACATCATTATTTTTATAATGCACTGTTGCTTCAAAAGTGCAAACAAGTTCTAAGCCTGTGCCAGGAGGAGACGCTTCAGGCTCCTGGTGTTGCTGGTGAAAACACCAGCTACTGTGGTCATAGAGACTCCTTGATTATGTAGCTCTCTGGATGGCACTGCTTTGCTAAATCAGTAGTGGCTAAAGCTTTAAAACATAAATGCAGTGTCATATTGGGATAGGGAGAAGGTCCTTAGTAAAGCACCCTATTTGTTTAGCAATGATTAACAAAGCTTTGCCTGTGGCAGTATCTACTGGAAACTTGGTGGTCTGACAGCCACTGTTCTCCATTTAGCAAGAATTTAAGCAACGTATCAGCCGACAGAAATGGACTCAGAGTAAAGCCAGAGAGAAACGCCAGCAGATTGCTCGAGCCAGGAAATATTATGAAGATTACCGTCTTCAGCTGCGTGCCAAGATGATGCGGGCTAGGACACGAGAAGAAAGGGTAAGTACAAGATGTCTTGCTCTGCAAGCGTGGAGCCTGGCACCGAGGACTCAAACTCCAGTACTGCAAATACTGGTGCAAGCAGACGGAGAGCACGTTAAGTGAACAGAGCATAGGAGCCAGCATTAGACGGTTGGTCAGTCAAGGCTTCATGTCCTTTCTTTGGAAACATCGATACAGGTTAAGGCAAACCACTGTAAAACAAGAAAGGATGCTTTTAGGGGGTTAAGAGATGGAGAGAAAGGGTGAATATCAGTATAGAAAAACAGGCCTGGTAACATGAGAAATTGGGGAAATGAGTTTTCAGAAACAGTAGGTTTAAGAAGTTGTTCCTATAGTTACTATCCAAAGAAAACAGTCTTCAGTCAAGGAAAGTGATCAAAAGATAGCTTTCTTATTCAATTATATTTGTGTAAGCGGGACTTTTGGCACATACGATCTGTGATTAGGGCTGGACATTAGAGCTAAGGAAAGCAAGTGAGTTATTACACTTCACAGGAGCAGATACGCAATTCTCACTTCTTAAATTAAAAGACTAGATGTTTAGTGTATAATCCATTATTGGTGATTTGAGAAATGTTTGTCTCCAGCTGCACAGCACTGCAGCTGCTAAGCGTTCCTTTGTATAAATGGAAAGCCTGAGCACAAGCCTGGATTTCCTGCTGCTGGAAATCTGGATGAAGGTCCTGAGGTTTGACAACAGAACGCAGGGTGGGCTGTAAATCACAGTGTGTGTGCAAAAGCGCTGGTTTGCATTGTCAGGTTATCTGAAGTGATCTTAAAAACGTGATATACACTTGACGTTCTTGCCCCTTTCTTAATCAAATAACTACACCAACATGAAAAAATTACTTTAGCAGAATTTCATCTGAGTAATACAAGTACAGCTCTGCTGGATCTATCTACCACCGTTATCAGATACGTAACTGCACTTTTTCATGGGCAATAGCCTACCTTCTTGTGATCACCATTCCATCAGTACACTAAGCAGCTGAAAAATGTAAATGTATACTTAAAAGCTTCTGGTAAGGCTTCAGGTTTGCTTTTATAAATTGCTGGCAGATATTTAAAAACTTATTTGAAGAAGGCTTAAACATTCAGAAGGAAACACTGAAGGACCTGAGAGCATATGCTCAAGAGAAGCGAGCTGAGCAAAGGAGAGAGCATCAGAATGAGCTGGAGTCTATGGACAACTATTACAAAGATCAGGTAAAGCAAAGCTTAATCTGCAGAGACTATTTTGGTTTTGATTTTATGATAGAAGTCTTTCCTTTCTTTAACTGGTTCAACTGAAACACGTGTTATGCTTAGTTTTCCATGCTAGCAGAAGCTTTATCTCAAGAACGCCAAGAAATGCAAACCAGAGAGAAAGCACAAGCACAAGTAAGTATCTGTAATGTTCTGTAAGTGTTTTTTCATTTTATGTGCTATGGCTAATGTCTGTATTTCCTTTAGATGCTACAGAAAACAAAAAGAGAATTGAGGTCAAGGATGGAAAAGGAAATAGAGCAACTGCAGGCAGCGATAATGCAAAATGATGATGACACCTTTTTTCAAGAACTAGAAGCAGACAGACTGAAATCCAGACTTCAGATGGCTTCCTTCCAGTACAGCAAAAGCCATTTCTTGTAAGACTTACACAGTAACTATCACTGCAGTGCTCTCTGTGGCAAGAACTGTAACAGTCTTTGAGAGCTGCTTTAACAGGAAGATAGTGTGTGATTGTTTTCCTCTAAAATATCGTGTCTGTCACTGACGGCTGAGAGCTGCTGGGATCTGGGATCTCTACAGGACTTTTATGATCACCAATAAAGTTTTAAAACTACTTTCTACTTTCTTAGCAAAGCTGAGATAGTGTTGAGCTGCACACAAAGGAAGCAGGATGAAGTCAGAGTGCTTTAATTGAGGTACCTTGGTGGAACATTGAATGCTAAGCATCCCTCACACCTGTGCTAGTATTGCTGGAGTTGAAAAGTCACACTTACACCATTAACCAGAAATTACGGGATTGGAAAACTTAAAAATAGCAAGATCTTCAAAAGAACATCTGCCGTTGAAGTTTCCATTGACAGGACAAGTTAGAGAATGCCTGCAATAAATCTGAAATAAAAATTGCTATATTTAATATACTAACCAAGGGAGGGGCTACTCATTCTGCACAATACTGTGTTTGCAGTGTTGGTATTGCTAGCTTGTTAATGGCAAAACATGAAGCACTACTTCCTATGGTAGTGATGTAGCAGAAAAAAAGTAGTTTGAAGTAGAAAACAATGAAAATTCTTGTAAAGCAGTAAAAACATAAGCTTCTGCAAGAACTGAAACCTGGGAAGAACCTGTGGCCAGCATTCGTAACTATTTTCAACATGGGTGTACTACTAATAGGTGTATGTGCTGTAGGTGTTTCAATTGTTGGATTTCACACAGGGTTTTTCCAAAGTAGCCCATGTCTAAAAAAGCAACATCTTGTTTCAACTGACTGTTGCAAAAGGCAGTCACAGTAACACCACAAACAGACAGACTGGCAATAACAACTGGAATAGTTTAGCCCGTTTGGCCTTAGAAGCATATTATTTGGGGAGAAGTGTTACAAGGGTACTTGTATTCAGTACCCTGTTATTTTTGAGAAAAGCAGATTAGT
This sequence comes from Jacana jacana, assembly GCA_013400555.1. NCBI lineage: Eukaryota > Metazoa > Chordata > Aves > Charadriiformes > Jacanidae > Jacana > Jacana jacana. The sequence continues at coordinate 32,506 of VZTM01013440.1, forward strand.
TCTAGTTCTGTGACATGAAGCTTGAGTAAATAGCGATTAAAATTTCCAAAATTCAACTTTATCCTTACTTTAGGGTGTAAGATCTGCTTCTAGGCAGAGCAAGAGCTGTCAAAAGGCATTACATCTTTTTCTTACAGAACCATCACGTGCTATAAGCAGTACTTCGTTAAGCAGAAAATTCAAGTTTCAGCAGCCATACATTTTGGGCCCTATGAGATGCAAAGACAGAGGGATGAGAACACATCACACAAAACTAAGCTAATAATTAGTGAAGCTCATTACTGATATATTCTCCATCGCTTGACAAAATTGCAATTTTAAAATAGATAATGAGAATCTTGGTAATGAGGATTAACTACATTGTAATTTTAAACAGGCTCTAGTAGAAAAGCTCTTGCTTAAAATTGCATGTATGAAAAGGGATATAAAATACTGAAATTAATTGCACTGTATATGTAGTGTTTAAAGCTTGCCACGAGACGGTGTCACTTATAGAACTGACATCACTCAATGAATTAAGACTCGTGCATTGGGTAGAAAAGGGAGCTAAGCAGACAGAAAAGCCCCCAGCAGCCAGAGATGCTTCCTTTACAGATTAAACAAGACCGCAGTAAGAGCATGATACACCTCACCAAAAAATAAAAAAAAAAAAGCAAACCACCAATAAACCAAGACACCCACCAAAACCAACCCCTAAAACACACAGTAAAAAAACCTCCACAAAACAAGAAACCCAAACCCTGCCTTTCTTATCAGCTCTTTCTAGGGAGCTGCTACAAGTCAGGCTAAGTGAAAATCTAAATCTAAGAGACAGTATTTACCAGTTAAGTTGATCAATTTTAAAGTATTTACCAGATTTATTTACCTTTTTTTTTTTCCCTTCAGGAAGATGGTTTAGCTTCGATGAATCTTGAGAGGGGACATCCGTTCACCAATGCTGAGACAGCGTTACTAGAACATTTAACACAATCCTTATTGTTGATAACAGAAAGACACCAAATTTTGAGCATTTCATCTCCTGAAACGGTTACTTGAAAATTACATTGTTACATTGTAAAGGAAATATGTAATTAAGAAAAACTTAAAACTTTTAAAACCATTGATGCTGTGACAGTGCAAACAGCATACAATTTATTGCTCAACTTCTGCATGGGTACATACATTACGTACTTAAAAACCATTTTATACAGATTTTTTTTTGTTAAAGCTCATGTAACAGCTGGGTGAAAATACAATGATCCCAATGCTAAACACTCTGTAATAAATACAATGAAAATTATAAACTAAGAACTGTCAGTTTGTGGAAGAGTAATTACACTTGTATAATAAACTAATTACAACTACAGACAAAGCTCTGAGGATGTGGCAGACCCAGAATCCTATTATGTAGTGTGAAGTCCAACAGATGGCACCTGAAAACTGTGTGGTGGTGCTGTTAAAGATCTGCAGCAGTTGGAAAATGCTACATTACAATGTAGACTTAGGATACAGAAGCAAAGCTTTTACTTCCATCAACACAGTTTAGACGCACCAGAAGTTCAACACAGATGTAGTGTGGTAGAACAAGAATTTAAAAAACAGCTTGTGTGCTCTGGACTTTAGTACAACACAAAAATTTGGTACAAATCAGTTCAGGGAAACTGAAACTATGTGCAAAAAAAAAAAAAATACATACTGTACAAAGCACCATTAAAAAACTCTTTACACCGAGAAATTAAATCCTCTGAAACTCAACTGTGTACTGTATATTTGAAATCTACAAACGTCACTGTTCATAATTAAACATTCATAATGAAAAGCAACAGCATAAAACCATGATGTGACATCTCTCTAAGACAACTAAAGACTGGATAAAGTAAAACCCAGTAAGAGGGACACACTGAAATAAATATTCACATTAATCATGGGGTGAAAAGTCCAAGATTAAAACGCAATATTAGGCTTAGCACCTTTTTGAGGGGAAAGTAGCTGACATGATCCTGAAACAAAATTTTGCAGAGAAGTCAACCCTTTTAACATTTTCAGATAAACATCTGAGTAGGTGATGAGGTGCTTTAGTTAAAGCTCTCGGTCATTAAGGTAGAAAGGCACTCAAATACTTGGTATATTCAGCCTCATCTGTCAGGTAAGCAAAGTCAAATGTAGATACGTCTACTTTTGCTTATAATATATTAAATTCACAATATTTGTGGCAGTTTAAAAAAAATTCTCTATGCCCTGACAAAATGCTTGGCAGAATAGATTTACTAGTAAGGCTGCTGTGAAAATGAACGGTAGTTATCAGCTCATTCAGAGTCTATATTCTGCAGGACTCATCTCCCTCCTCAAAAAAGCTTTTATGGCATAAGGGTGGCCATATCTGTGCCTTGAAAGATGTGCCAGCCCAAGTGGGCTGCTGGTGAGAGGGTTACTGGGACGTGGGTGTGGATGGTGTGGCCAGGAACCACTACATAGACAGTGTTTTAGCTAGTGCTGGGGCGGGGGTGTGGGGGGGTGTGGGCAGGAGGCTGCCTGGTGCAGAGGGGAGAGCAGCATCCTCTCCCCTCCAATCACCTACCGGAGTCCTGGCTTCTCCCAAAGGCTGGCTCAAGCTGCAGTTTACACTTGTCATGCTTCATGACCAGGGAGGCTGCAGCCAGAGCCTGAGCAAGAGCAGGGGAAAAAACAAATCAGCCAATACTGGAGTATCTATTCTGTTGAGGACAGGACAAAAGAACCTGTCTTTTAAGTCTCTGTACACAGGAATTGACATCACACCTCCAAACCTCAGCAGGAGGTGGGGGAGGTGGAGCAAAAAGGCCTTCAGGAGTGTCTAAAGTAGTGGTCCCAGCCACAGGCAGCAAAACTGAGTACAAAACAGTGGGCAATGACCTACTCTTCCAGGCAACCTGCTTGGCCAGATGTGGGGGTGGGTTCTCTGGTAAAAGGACTATCTGAAAGCTGTGAACTGGGGATCTCAACTGGAGATGCAAAGGTACCGACCGTTCTACATGAGTGTAATTGGACCTTGAAATGAAGAAGAAAAAAAAAAGAAAAAAAGTCTGACATATTTCAAACCTGGCTGTCAAAGCAAGTTTCTTGGCTTTATGTTTACATCACTAAGTAGCCTCATTCCTGCAGCCAGCCCAGAACAAACCTTCCAGCAACAGCTGTACAACAACAACAAAAAAGTAACAATCAAATGAACATGTGGATTTGTCCCACCAGATTCCCACAGTTCTACCAAAGCAGTCCATTGCCCGCCATTCTAATACACGACATCCAGCAGCAGTTTACTCACTGCGGCAGTCAGATTTGGCAGAACAAAATTAAGCTCAGGCTCTGCAGAACAGACAGAAAATTAGCCAGTTTGCTGTGAAACTTACACTGCAAATATGAAGCAGCTCTTTACATCCCATTCTTTTATCATTTTCAATACCCCTGACTTCCGTGTCGTTGGTAGTATAAAAATAGTGCAGATTTGATGACTAGTTGTAACCTAAGTTACAAAAACGAAACACTGATTGGAAAAAAACGGCTACTTGTTCCAAAGGTTCTATACCGCCAAGAGGAGAATGCCAAACTGATTTCTCTACACACCACGAGCAGATCAGACAGATTTTAACAGAGAATTCTCAAACTAACTTTGAAGTTAAGTTCCCTCTACTGGTAGTGCATTTTATTCCACTTTATAGAGATCAACCCATGTTATAATTCATATATATACTTACTTCCATCCCTACAATCAATAAATTATGTGCTTTTAAAAACCTCATTTTCAAAGCACATTACACATATTTCAGTTCATATACCATTTTTCCTTAGTTGTAACTGAAACCCACGTGTCGTGAGCAGCTGGACAAAGACTACAACATGTTTTACCTGATACATCTTTACCATCAACATAGAACATAGTGATTTGGCTGCAAACACACTTTGGTTGACTGGTCAGGATGGGTTCTGGATTGAACTGCTGACAGGCTTTGGCTGTCAAATGTCACCTCATCAGCACGCTTTAAAAATTGGAAAATGCAGTGTTTAAAGTCAAAAGCAAAAAAAAATACTCTTGACAGACTTGATAGAAAAATGCTGTTTTAAAAAAATCAAAACGTCTACTGTTCATTAGAAAAGGTCTCTTCTACACCTCAACACAAGTTCTGTACCAAGTACAGTCTGTGTCATTCACACTAGAAATTTTGTTTAAGGAATCTAACAGGTGATATAAATAGGGCCCCAAACGATCACATTTGTAATTCATGCCTGAAAAATATAAAAAAAAAGCCCCCTGTGGTAACATTTAAATTTGAATTTACATTGCAGAATATAATGTTTTACTATAAAAAAATGCAGTTAACGTAAGTGGCTTTAATTAAAAGTATTAATTATTCTTTCAGCCAATTTTATGCAAAGGTAGGATAATCCAAAATACTTTTCCCAAAAATAGCAGGTATAGATGCTGTTCAGTATCACACATCTGAAACAGGCTGACATGCTACTTGTACCAACAGATGAAGTTGTGTCTTGGTATTTGAGAATAGAAATCAGGTAAGCAAATATAATAGATTACCTTTTACAAAAATAGTAGTAGTCTTTAAGTATAGAATACTGCTTAACTGTTGAAATGTAGGAAAAGTCAGCATTCTGTATGTTCAAGATACTAGTTTTTAATAGCAGCTGAATGATCCTATGGCAGGAACCACAGAACCTAATTTCTTGAAATAAAAAAAAATTAAAAAAAAAAAAAAATTCCAAAGTTGTCCTTTCCCTCCCAGTGTCCTAGTGTAGAAAAGGGAAAGTTTCCTGTATTTCAAGCATTTCTTGAGTCTTGGCTAAGGGAAGGGCTTTCTGGCTGACAGGAGTATAAATAGATAGAGTCTCGGGGAAGGCTGTCAAGGGTCATTCCACAGCAAACCCACATGTTTCTTCAATGGCAGTTAGCAGCTTCTCGTAGAGCTTCTCGTAGCTCTCGTAAGGAGGAATGTCTATTCGGTTAAAGCTGCAGAAAGAAAGCAGAAAATCTCAGCTCCCCAGAATATCAAGCAGCACCCAGCAAAGTTCTGTTACACTTCATTTAGCATGCTTGAAACAATGACAAAGCAATACTTAATACGGCCAACAGACCTTCACAGATATAAAAGCAATCTCTAGTTTTCACACCTTTACTATTCAGAAATGGATAGTGTTTATTAAGTCAGAAAAGGGGCGGGGGGTGCGGGACAGGGACGACTGCTCAAAATATAGACAGCAAATTTATCTTAGTCTATGTATCACAACAGACGCCTGAAAAAGTCTTACCAGGTATGAGCTTTCGGCAAGTTGTTAGTGCTGGCATCAATCTGGTGTATTGTAAATAGTCGTGGGCCTGCAGCACCTGAAAATCCAGAAAAGATCTGTACTACTACTGTACTGCATAATACGAAATTTCTTCATTGCACTGCAATAACAAAAAAGTAACTAAAACCGTAAGAAGAGAGAAGCCACACAGAAAGAAAGGTGAAATCATAAACACGGAGGACAAAAAACCTCACTGTGCTTATCTGACAGATTCTTCCTCTCCACCCATACAGGATAACTGTCATGTTATTTTGATCATTGAAAGATAATGAAGAAAAAAACCACCTGCTTTACACAGTGCACTATATAATTCTAACAGTTTTTAATTTCAGTTCCTCTACCCTTCTTAGAGCACAAAACTTCGGCAGCTGTATCTGCCCCCATTTTATAACAGGAAGTAGTGGCCAATTACATACAAATTCGATAGGAGTCAAAATACCAACTTCTTATAATTTTATTAAATTCAGTATAGAGATCCCCTTATCATGGAACTGTGGGAGTTGGAAGGGACCTCTAGAGATCATCCAGTCCAACTCTCTTGCTGAAGCAGGATTGCCCAGAGCGCATCAGTCGGGACCGCATCCAGGCAGGGCTTGCAGGTCTCCAGAGAAGGGGACTCCACACCCTCCCTGGGCAGCCCGGTCCAGGGCTCTGGCACCCTCACCCCAAAGAAGTTTCTCCTCATATTCAAATGAAACTTCCCGTGTTCCAGCTTGTGCCCGTTGCCCCTCGTCCTGTCACTGGGAACCACTGAGAAGGGTCCGGCTCCATCCTCCTTCCGCCCACCTTTTGGATACTTGTGAGCATGAAGAAGGTCTCCCCCCTCAGCCTTCTCTTCTCCAGGCTAAGGAGTCCCAGCTCTCTCAGCCTTTCCTCATAAGGGAGGTGCTCTAATCCCTCCATCATCTTTGTTGCCCTACGCTGGACTCTCTCCAGTGGTTCCCTGCCTCTCTTAAACTGGGGACCCCAAAACTGGACCCAGTATTCCAGCTGTGGCCTCACCAGTGCAGAGCAGAGGAGGAGAATGACCTCCCTCAATCTACTGGCCACACTCTTCCCTCTCTTACGCTCTCTGCTAAGCAGACTGCAGCACAGCAGTCCTAATACTTAGTGTTGTTGAAGAATTCATAAAGAACAGAAGAGGTTACAAATGCCCTAACCTTAACAAACCTGGACCTCTTGCCTGAGTAGACAGGGATCAAGAATATAACCCTCAGGGTTAATCTTTCTCCTGGGGATTCTTTGCTGTTAAAAAAGAATCTGAGTTCGTTGTGCTGTGTCAGTACAACTCTGTCTAAACCCTGACAACCTTTGTGTTCACATCTGCAGAAAAGCAGGCTTCGGTGTTTTTACTAGTACAGTCACACTGAGACATGCAGCACAGATGAATTTACTGTTACTGCATCTCTCAACGGCGTGTCCACCGCATACTGGGGCACAGAGACAGCAGACACATCAACACGGGGGGGGGGGGGAAATTTAACTTGTAACTGTTCTGGGGTGGCTAGCAGTTACACAGATTGCCTAAGTAAGTCCCTTCACCTTCTGCAATGTTAAACACTTACCATTTTAAGTACCATACTTTGCTTAAAGTATCTACAGCCTTAAAGAACTCCATATTACTGAGCTTCTAATACACCTGAACATTTTAGAGGTCAGGAACAGAGGAAAAAGAAAACAAGGACTTCTGTCTGATAGTAAAGAAAAAGAGATTTCTAGAGCAACTGGCTTTTCTGCGTGGGAGCTGTGATCCCAGCATTTGTGTTTTGATGGAACTTCTACCTGTTAAAATGGTTTACGTTTCCCCAGGGCATTTTTCTTTTGTCTTGCGAGAGGGCAAAAAAATAGGATCAATTGTCTTAACACAGCAGCAGGGCTGTGTCCAAAGCTGGGACAACAGACCCAGAGCTTTGACTCAAATTCAGAAGACAGGTCGCTAATTAAGGCGATTTTTTCCAATTCCTGGGCTGCCTGTGGTAAGGTGGCTCTCCCAGTAAAAGCAGCATGAGGAAGTGCCTCTGCTGTCAGAATCACCCAACGCAGCATGTTGGTCTTTCCTGGTCCCAGAGCTGTACAGGTGATTAGGGCTTGTGAAAAACAGAAATTAAAAAATCAGGTTTCCAGAGAAAACATACGGAGAAATCCACTACTAAGATCTCTGCTGATCAGAACATCTTGCCATAGAAGGAAGCGCATAATTGAAACAAGAGAGCCATTTACAGCTGAGTAACAAGGTAATAAACAGCCAAAAAAGACTATTTGTGCTTGTTCTCCAGCGGACCATTAAAAATCACTCTTAAGAAGTCCCACTGCAGCCGGTCAGGCTCCCCCTGTGAGGCGTTCTGCAAGCCCTCCCAGTATAGATTCACAGTCCCTTCTGGAGAATCCTCACCTTGTAGTGCCTTGAAGCCCTGCAGAGGCACTCGGGAGGAACCAGTCACAAACTGGAGAAGTCGTGCTCTCCTCTCTTCATCAAAAAACTCAACAGCTTTCCAGAACCATTTCACGATGTTGCTGTCTGGGGTACAGTGTTTTAACCTAGTATTTACCTTCCAGTCGTTAACATCAATTTTGCCCAGTCCACAAATGATGAGCTGTAAAGTAAAATTTATAATTAAATACTTCATCAATATAAAAATTGTTTTGGAGCCAGCCAAATGAGAAATAACTGATACTGAAAAATCGTCAGATTTTATACCAAAGGCAAATTATAACCTCTCACTAATCTTCAGTGGTACAGAAATATAACTTTTCTATTTTTCATGTTATCTTTGTACACAATCTATTTTTAAATGGCCTCAGTTCAAAGTAAAAATAATTTAAAAAATAAATCAACTATCTCACAAGCTTATATGAAAGTGTCTTGACCTGTCAATTAAATAACAGAAGCACAGAATCTACATATGTGAAAGTTCACACATTCACATTTGCATTCGGTATTTCTTTCCGGAGCATAGCTGAGAGCACAGTTTGGCTGGTCCAACTCTAGACCCTCAAAAGTAATCTTGTTCCTGTCCCACCACATATGCAATACATATCAGACTCTTCTCCTGATGAAGAGCATTCAGCACTTCTAAAATGAATTTCCACAACGGATCCACTTAAGCTCAACAGGAATGTGACTATAAGGACATTTTCTAGCAATTAAAAACACTGGATCGTCCCATCCCCTGTCTTATTCTGCATTTGCAAAGTGAATCTGGGTTAACAGTATGGCTGGCTGAATGCTGTTCAATGAGAATATTCAAGCTAAGAGAAAAGCAATTACTGACATTCTAATACAGTGAACAGAAGAAAGTATGAAAAATTTACCTTGTGACCATTTTATGGGGCAAAAACCTCCACAGCTAACAGATGGCGTATTAGAATTCAGTTTTAAAACAAGCTTGGTATCTATGGGATTTTCCTTGATTGGATATTGTTTGGATGCTGATCTTGACTTTGTAGCCCATTTGTCAATAACAGTACCAGAGAGCACCTTTCCTTATGCTGTATTTACGAGGCCAATTTAGTCCGGCATAACTCAGATCTGCGAAACACAGAGCTGCCTGACACCAGAGACAGGGCTGGGAGCACGTGGAAGGGAGTGATAGACTACTTTCCTGGCAGCACTGATTTTAATATGGTGAAACTGCACCATGAGAAATATGCACCACCATGTCTGCTGGAGTAATGCTTTCCAAAGGAACTGAGGTCACTGCCAGTGCTTCTCCAGAGATTCAGGTGGGTCTTTGGGCACAGGAGAGGTTCTCTTACCAGTTCTGCTGTTGCTACAAAATGCTGCCTTGAAAAACACTCTCCTGGCTCTGAGTGGAAGGCACAGGCAGCCTTGGCGACTGTGTGACCCACTCACCCCTTACACTAACAGAGCACCTGCAAACCCCTAAAGCACTAGGGACAACCTCCGCCTGTTACTCAGCCTCAGAAAAATGCCTTGGGCTTTCGCCATTATGCTTGACGATGTAACCTAACATTAGTGGACTGACCTCTAACTCTTTCTCATCGAATGTCTTCAGCAGATGTTGTGGGATTACTTCATTAAATCCCTTCTGTAGAGCCAGAAACTGAGCTTCAATTCCTCGTAAAAACCGCCAGTTTACATAGAGTCTGCAAGCAAATGCAATTGGTTTTTTTGTGAAAAAATTATTCAAATGCAACAAACCTGCAATTTATCCAGCCAAAAAGAATTGTCTGATGGGAATACACACACCACTACCACTTTGGGGAAAACAACAACATAACACTGTTAATAACGTCAATAAGTAAAAATTCCTCCCCACCACAGGAAATATAAAAACCTCCGAATAGATACTGATGTACCTGACGTATTCCTTTTTGTTTTCCTCTGTCACTGGGATGCTTTTGCCATTGGGTTTCAGTTCATGCTGAATAATTTCACCGTATGCATTGTGTTCCACACAAAACGTGTGGTCCAAGACCCCCGTGATATCATTCTCACTGGTGGAAAGAAATAAGAAAGTGACTCAATGAAAACATATTCTGCAAGTATATTACACCCATAATTTATCTGACAGACATCACAAATAACTTTTCAATAGCATTCCAAATTATTGCTTGGAAGTGGAAGATGAACATACATTTTTGCTACGTTATATTTTAAAACCATTATCAAAGTTTCAGCGTTATACTTTAAAAACTCATAACTGTTAATAGACAAAATTAATAAACTGAAAATTATGACCTGAGCACTTCACAGGTCAGTAATTATGTATTCACCACCCTTATATTTAAATAGCTTGAGCATATTAAGCCTTTAAAGAAGTTTAATTGTACAGGAAAGGCATTTCTTCAGTCTGCGTGAGCAGGAGATAAGTTCTACTTCATTTCTTTTCAATTGGATTTAGGAACATTATCACACGCTAACAAAGACAGAATTCTAACACTGTAACACAGAATACATGGTACGTACAGGATCCAGACTAAGCTGTTATGAAGATCAGGGTCAACCAATTCCATATCATCCAGAGTAATTGGCTTCCCCAACAACTGCTTATAGAACGGCAATGTGAAACCCCCATCGATATAGTGCCCGTGAAACACAGCCATTCCCATTATCCGGCCAACAAAGTGGAAATACGATAAATGTTCCTAGAATTGAAAGAGGAGACTAAGCCATTCAGATAAATAAGACCTCCAGGTTATATCTCATGAATATGAAAATAAGATGTCAATAAGAAGAAAAAACCCCAACATATCCAGAGCTTTTTGTTTTGTTTGTTTATACAGAGCACATATACTGCTTTCAGGCCAGAAGTCTTACTACTAAGAATAAAATTAGTAATTTCTCTCAAAAGAAACATAAATCGACATCTTACAGAAAATTAAGAACGCAGTTGAGAAGTTTCTTTGAATTTGTGCAAAAATATGCTACTTTCTTTTTAATACTGATCAATCTCCAGCAATACTAATGTGAGAATTAGGTTCCTCGCCCTCCAGACGTACTTAACATCTAGTTCACAAAATAATCATTTACAGAACTCCTGTCACAAAGTCATACCGGGTTGACTGCAGAGTCTGGGTTGATTTGCAGCGTATAGATATCATCTCGGGAATATTGGAAGAGACCATAATATGGATTCAGCATTTCATGAGACAATAGGTAGAGCCACTCCCTGCAGAAAAAAAAAAAATTAGATTGTTTTCATTGTTTACTTTAGACAAATGCCCTGAGAATCTTTTCAAAACAGTATGATTTTATTACATCTTAAACATAAATGTGAAAGAAGTTATCTCTGAATGTGCTTAGATAAGGCTGAAATCAGAATAATTTTTACTGTCTCAGTAACTGCACAGCCCCCGACGACTGACACCTTTCCAAGATCTCTCTCCAGGTTACTTATTTCCAAGAGAGCTTCTGACTGATTCTCCTTCACCCTTTACACACACCGTGGCTAGACACCATGTGTTCCGTCTACTGCACTACAGAGATGTTTGAGTGGAACATAAGAAGTTCCATATAAACATGAGAAGGAACTTCTTCACTTTGAGGGTTGCAGAGCACTGGAACAGGCTGCCCAGAGAGGTAGTGGAGTCTCTGTCTCTGAAGATGCTCAAAACCCGCCTGGACATGTTCCTGTTCAACCTGTTCTAGGTGGACCTGCTCTGGCAGAGGGGTTGGACTAGATGACTTTCAGAAGTCCCTTCCAACCCAGTATCATTCTGTGATTCTGAATCAAAGCTGTGCAAACCCATGAAGACATGGGCAGCACAGCAGCGTGGGTCCCCAGCAGTCACTTGCTGTCCACCAGCGGCAGATTTAGGGGAAGGTCTGTTTAGGAGCATTGTCTGCACTTTGCAATGAATACTAACGGTAAAAAAAATGCAGAGCAATGTAAACAATGAATAGTCCCAAATGAGTCAACACTCGTTTAGAATGGATCAACATCCCAGAGGTGGGGAATATTTTCACTGAATTAGAATCAGCATCTGTGCAATTGGCTAGTACAATTCCTAACACTGTTTTAACATGTGAAGAGTATCTTCATACAATCAAGAAATGTCACTTTTTATAAGCAGGTGAAAAATAATCTCACAGACTCCTAAAAGACTTTACTTCCCTACTAACTTCTAGTTTTTAACATCTTGCTTCAAACAGTAGTGACAATTTGCAATAAAGTGTATTTTTTGAATGAAGTTATGCCACAAAGCTGCGTACTTAGCGGTATAAATTCTCAGACACCCAAGCTTTACTAACCAAAGAAAAATACAGTAGTTTCAATAGACACCAAAAGCCTGTCCCACATATATGATAGATGTCTGATGTGATCTGCAACATGCATGTTGATTTATTTGCAATAAATCACTGCTTTTATTGATGCAGTTTTTCCTTTAAAAGACGATCTGAAAAATACATTCTTCGGAAATACACTCTGTTACAGAAATACATATAAATAAGAATACCAGAATACCATGAAAAGAAACAGGGGTGATGCACGGTTGGTTTAGGATTCAAAGCACAGGTGCAGTTGGTGGGCCTGGGGTGTGGGGGAAGAGACGGAGAGGATGGACTGTTTACCTGGCAACACCTCCATAATCAAGGCCTTCCTCCCCACGAAATTTTATCATTAATCGTTTCCACAGGTCTTTTGGCCTCATCTTCATGACTTGCCTGTAGGATTCCTGTAAACACGTAATACTACCTTTTATTAACTGCTATTTCAGATAAAAAGCTACTACTGCTTATTAGAAGTGGAATCTCAGAGACTGATTCCAAAGGGGATACTATTAAAGAGGATATTATTTTCGTAGATATTAACAAGTTTCTTAAAATCACAGGCTGCTACTTGGTTTTCCAGAAACGTGATAATACTTATTAAATAAAATAGATATATGAGAAGAACCACCTTCCGTTAAATTTCTGGATATGTCCAGTGATCAGAATAATCTCTCATTCTCACATTAACTTATGAAAAAATTAAAATCTCTTTCAGTAAACTCTTATTTTGCGTAAAGTCTTGCAATTTTCGCAGTGCAAGAAGCCAACAGTGGAGCTTTTGCTCTAGATATAATGTGTGTGCAAACCCTCAGGAAGCATCTTAAAAACAGAAGCATCAATGGCAATCCCAGTAGATGTATAGAATTATTCCTCTATCAGTGGGATGTCACCAAGAACACACAAAAAGAAAGCTGAAAGACACCAAACTAATGCTACTTTTAAAAAGGGAACTAAAGCAAAAAAGTCTGTTTTTTTATTTATGTCCAGTATTGCTGCCCTCATCCTCTGCTTTGCAGAAGAGAAGAGGGAGGTGTATCTGGGACCCAACACACTCATCTTAGTTTTCAGAGGAACATAATAGTTTTCACTGCACTACAGCAGCCTTTCTTCCCTTTCTGTTTTAGATGATTATGAAGTGATTTGATTGTCTCCAAAGGGAAGACCAAGATAAATCTAAACTGAGGAAGTGTGGCCTGGACGATAGGGCAGTGAGGTGGATTGCGAACTGGCTGAAGGATAGAAGCCAGAGAGTGGTGGTCAATGGGACAGAATCTACTTGGAGGCCTGTGCCTAGTGGAGTCCCTCAGGGATCAGTATCGGGACCGGTACTGTTCAATATATTCATAAATTACTTGGATGAGGGAATAGAGTGCACCATCAGCAAGTTTGCTGATGACACCAAACTGGGAGGAGTGGCTGACAGGCCAGCAGGCCGTGCTGCCATTCAGCAGGACCTGGACAGGCTGGAGAGTTGGGCGGGGAGAAATTTAATGAAATACGACAAGTGTAGAGTCTGGCATCTGGGCAAGAACAACCCCAGGTACCAGTATGGGTTGGGAAATGACCGGTTGGAGAGCAGCGTAGGGGAAAGGGACCTGGGGATCCTGATGGGCAGCAGGATGCCCATGAGCCAGCACTGTGCCCTCATGGCCAAGAAGGCCGATGGCATCCTGGGGTGTATTAGAAGGGGGGTGGATAGTAGGTCGTGAGAGGTTCTCCTCCCCGTCTGCTCTGCCCTGGTGAGACCCCATCTGGAATATTGTGTCCAGTTCTGGGCCCCTCAGTTCAAGAAGGACAGGGAACTGCTGGAGAGAGTCCAGGGCAGGGCTACCGAGACGATGGAGTGGAGCATCTCCCAGAGGAGGAAAGGCTGAGGGAGTTGGGTCTCTTTAGCTTGGAGAAGAGGAGACTGAGGGGTGACCCTATTAACGTTTATAAATATGTAAAGGGTGAGTGTCAGAAAGATGGAGCCAGGCTCTTCTCATTAACATCCAATGATAGGACAAGGGGTAATGGATGCAAGCTGGAACAAAGGAGATTCCAGTTAAATATGAGGACAAATTTCTTCACAGTGAGAGTGACTGAACAGTGGAAGTGGCTGCCCAGGGAGGTGGTGGAGTCTCCTTCTCTGGAGACATTCAAAACTCGCCTGGACACGTTCCTGCGTGATCTGATCTGGGTGTTCCTGCTCCGGCAGGGGATTGGACTGGATGATCTTTCAAGGTCCCTACCAATCCCTGATATTCTGCAATTCTGTGAAATCTTTTCTGGCTAGGAAAAAGCTGTGACAACACAGTGGGGCTATCAAGTTTGTGGGTGAGGTAAAAATTCAAGAGGGTTGGGTGACAAAATTCTCAAAAAGACAGACTGTTCTGTGGAAAAAGCCAATGAATTATAACTGCGTTCAATCAATTCAGTGGAATTACTCTGAATACACAAAATAAAATGCAGATATCCCAGGCTATTCAAAAGCCTAGACGGTTCATAAAATTGGTCTGATTTTGGCCTGGGGGGAAATCACCTGGAATTGAGATAGATTCCAAGTAAACCAAACTGCAAAGATGAATGCTATTCGATAGTAATTTTATGTAAGTTACAATAGATGAAAGATCACTAATAATTTCCATTTGCAGCATTCCCTCTGTAACAGACATTAGCATTCTTATATTCAAGGAAGTGAGACACGATCTTGAAGTACGTGAAGTGCTTGGACCCCTTCCTCAATTCCCGACATACTCTGTACACACAGGGAAAGCTTTCCTCACATTTCTTCTCTACAGGGTGAAAACATCTACTTTAACCACACAACTTCTCAACATCTCCTTGAAATGCTTCCTCTTCCCATTCACCACCTATAAAATTCCAGCTTTAACTCCAGGCTTCAAGATTTCACTTGACTGAATGACTTCTTTAGACGGTTATAAAGAACCCTCTTCCACTGCCCTCAATGTTAAGTGGGCTCAAACTCCCAAATTACCTCAAAAATCTCTTCCCTGGAGACCTCAATACGGCAATGGCCGGCTTGAGGTTGCTGCTGCGACAGCTCTTGCCTGAGGATCTTGAGTTTCTGCACGAGGTCTCGCTTGTAGCGTGGCACGGTGAGACACTCAGCCTCGTCAGGGAGCTGGCACAGGGACACCACCTGCTGCTGCTGCTGGTGCTGCTGGTCCTTAAGTTGATTCTGGCGACTAGAAGCACACACAGTTGTTTGAGGACAGTCATGTTATACGTCCCCGATTATCTTCGGGTATTTTTTAAAGGTTGAGGATTTGATACTAATCTACTTTCAATTTATGATTATTACTGTGATTAGACTAAAAATGTATGAGTCCAGTAAAAAATAACTTCAGAGAGATTTTATCCTGACTAAAGACAAATGCTTCTGTCTTTGTTGGCAACTATCAGTTATTTGTAGGGCTTGTTACTTCTATTAGTACAACACTACAAAGTATGTAAAAGTATGTAAAAGGCGCACTATATAATAAGGTATATCCATACAGTTTTACTTCTGAGCTGCTGACACTGAATTTCTCAGATACCATTGCTGTACTTCCTTTTCATGTTTTACCTTCCTTCATTTAAGATAACCCTGTGCCTCTAATCTACACTCAATAGCATCATCTGTTTTAAATGGCTTGTCTGAAAAAGAGCAGGGACCTTGCCCCTTGTACCTGGCCTAGTCTGGACCACAAGAATGTGGGAGTTCACATGTAACTAATTGGCACGGATAAATAAGTATATTTACTAGCAATTCTAAGAGATTTTGTAAATCTAACTTCTTACTAGGAAAAGTAAATTAATCACTTTGTAGAGATGTCCTCTCTTGTGCTGTCTCGTGTAAGCAAGTGAATATTTGTATAGCTTTCTAGTATGGCATTTCCAAACAATGCAGGATTAAAGTTGTATTTTACCTAAACCATGAGAAGAATATCTCTGAGTAGAACATGTTAGAATTCCCTGAACTTATTTGATAAATAAAAGGTTAAAATTCAGGATGTTTTCTAGAGGATCATTAATAAATTGTTTTTTTCAACATCAAAGACCAAAAATTATTAGATGGAATCAAACACAGTTTTAATATATTTTAAAATTTCAGCCCATTGTCTGTTTTGAAACAAGGTCTATTAGAAATCTCTCCTGGCCGACCAACTCCAGCAGGCTTTTCCACAGGAACATTCAGAACTGGCAACTAAAGAAAGTGGGGGGAGGTGTTCCCAGCTAGCATTGTGGTTCTGACAGCTATTCTGTTATTTCCAAACCTTCTAAATAGAAGCAAATTTAACCTAAAGCAATTTTAACCTAAAGCAATAAAAACTAAAGCAATTTTGTACAAACCACCCTCAAGAGGAACTAACACCAGGTGACCAGAAAATCTTTATCTGTAGTCTTACAAGCCTAACATTTAGAAACCCCTGGAATGGCACACCTTGTAGATCACTTCAGCAACAACTCAAAACTTACTATTAATAATAATACCTCTTTGCTCCAGGGCCCTGAAGAGGGAATAATGCACATAAATCCTATTTTGTACTGTGTCTTACGATGCAGAACTGCAGGATCCAGTCCACTGCTCAATACAGTTTGCTGGTTTCACTGTGCTTTGTAGTTTGCATCAGTTTTTTTTTGTTTGTTTTTCTTCTTTTTTTTTTTAATAAGGCCACCTTAAATTTATTCTCAAACTGTTATCACTGGTCTTACAGTAAGCTATTTTAAGTCATTCCTGAAAAACCAAGCCATTAGAGGCACACAATGTGTTTCCAGATTATGGCTGTCACTTGTACTACATGCACAGTTATTTCTTTTCACTTGTGATTAGTTTTATATGAGTCAGGGAACCACTGGAGAGAGTCCAGCGTAGGGCAACAAAGATGATGGAGGGATTAGAGCACCTCCCTTATGAGGAAAGGCTGAGAGAGCTGGGACTCCTTAGCCTGGAGAAGAGAAGGCTGAGGGGGGAGACCTTCTTCATGCTCACAAGTATCCAAAAGGTGGGCTGAAGGAGGATGGAGCCGGACCCTTCTCAGTGGTTCCCAGTGACAGGATGAGGGGCAACGGGCACAAGCTGGAACACGGGAAGTTTCATTTGAATATGAGGAGAAACTTCTTTGGGGTGAGGGTGCCAGAGCCCTGGACCGGGCTGCCCAGGGAGGGTGTGGAGTCCCCTTCTCTGGAGACCTGCAAGCCCTGCCTGGATGCGGTCCCGACTGATGCGCTCTGGGCAATCCTGCTTCAGCAAGAGAGTTGGACTGGATGATCTCTAGAGGTCCCTTCCAACTCCCGCAGTTCCAAGATTCTGAGTCTCACCTAAACTGTATTTACTTGATATACAAATAAAACAAAATCGTTGTTCTGTCTTCCGAACTTTCTAATTCAGTAAGGGCAAACATGAAAATTTTCTTCGTATATGCCTGCAAGAGATGGTCATAAGTTTATAGCGCAGTGAGCATTTGTTCATACTACCTTTAATAGTACAAAAGAGACAGTCTATTGAACACAAAGCGTCAATCTTAAAGAAATGTCATCTCTGAAACAAACATCAGATCTAGGCATCAAATTAAACCAACCTGAAAAGAGGCAGTACTAGGAGAAGAAAAATAAACTGCTATCCTCCACATTAGACTAAAAATAGTCAGTGCAGTATTAGCCAAACCATCTGCAGCACTTAATTAAATCTAATTTCTTAGTTTGTTTTCACATCTGAATGACTGTGCTTGGTTCTGTAGAGTTCTTTAAGGATCTAGCCAAGTATTTTTCAGGTACCATAACTAACAAAACCTAACACAAACTCTTGGCCAATATCTCCAGACAGCACCTGGTAACAAGTGTGGTGATTATTTTAATACCTTATAACATCTTCACTGGAAGAACAAACTGCTTTAGTCAGAGCAATTAGAAAAGTCAATGTCACCGAGACTAAACATTTTCTTATGCCTTTGAACTTAAAACACTATCACGCCCATCCCACTTAAATACTAAATTTATTTCTCAGATAATTTACAAAATGACAGTCCCTAAGGCAAACTGATCTATTTATTTATTTTTAAGAACAATTAAGGAGGTGGACTTATGGGGAGGTAGGGAAAAAAAAAAAAAGCGCCTTCACATATCCTGCTTGGTGCAAGACAAGAATAAACCCCAGAAAACATTTATCAGGCAGCAGACTTTGCTGATGACACTGTTGTCGGCTGAATTTCTGATATCCCTTCCCTAATGAGAGAGAGATGTACAAATGAAAAAATGTAAGCACGCTGTATTAGTACTTTAACTTTAAAGAAAGGCAAAAGAGTTCTGTAATTCTGGAACTTGAAAGTCTAACTTCTATTCACCCTCCACCACACATGCAGGACTAGCCACTAGACCCTACTGCCAGTTAAAAATAAATCTATCTGTGAAGGACAGTATTTCAAATATAGTCCAATTAATGGAATTTTCTACAGTTTAAGCATTGCACTGTTGTAACTAAGGGGGTCTCAAGTTTTTATTCAGGTAAAATATATAAACGTGATTTCATTTAGTGAACTTTTCTGTGTTTCAAACACAATCACGCTCCTCCACTGGTAACTCTTTTTTCAAGACCATGTTCATTTGAAGCTACCAATTTAAATTCAGCTTTTTTAAAAAAAAATAAAATTAAAGAAATAAAAATAATTAAAAAAACACCAACACCCCAAAGTGCAAGCGTTTACCTAGTTGTCAATATTTAGACTCTTCTCGCTCCTCGGCTGTTAAATTCAAATACATACAAGGCAGACAAGGCTAGCCAGCTTTTACATATTAGAAAAAAGACATGCTGACCTCCTGAATATTACTTTCCATTCTTTGATTTGTCTTTTCGGTGCTTGTTCCCATTATTCTCTCCTTCAGCTTTTCTTCCCAATGATTCACTTCCTTTAAAGGACTATTCCTCCACCTTACTCCTTGCCCAGGGCTGCAGGGCTTTCCATCTAACCAGCTCTTCATTGTTTCTTCCACTTAACACCTACTCAACACTTTACAGGTGTTTCCCCAGAGTATTAAAAGGTATTAGTAGGAAAAACAATAGAGTGAAACTTTCGAATAGCTTGGGTAAACCAATAGCTTCATCTACACCAAAAAAAGAGAAATGTTTGTTTGCTTATTTGATTTCCATTTTTAGTAGAAAATCCCCTAGTGTGAAATGAGCGCCTAGGGAATAAAGACAACAGCCAGAATTCTTTAGTGTTTCCCCTTCTCTTAAAATCTGCAATATGAAAATATGATATCAAAACACTAAGGCAGAAAAATATGGTTCCTATTTTTATTTTTTTCTTCAATCTGAGTTACATTAATGGGGTCTTATTTTGAGAACATCTCAACTAGTCTTACTCTAAAACTGAAGGTAGGAGCTGAATTATTTCTCCTTTATTCCAGGAGAATAGCTGGGCACCTGTGCACCTGGGATTAACTCACCAGTATTTCACCACTACCTATTGAATGTAACCTCACATTTTAAGACAAGTAGTCCATAACCTAAATTAGTATGACATATGAAAAAGAAGAAAGAAAGTGTCTCTGTGCTGTTAGAAAAAAATTCTGTGGGCCAACCTGTTCCACCGAACAGCAATTTGCCCCCCCCCCTCCCCGGTGCCCCCAGCTACTGGAATCACAACAGCCACATTCCTGCCTAAATGCTGCTAGAGTTTTTTTTCTTGCCAGGAACAATCAAGCCTGTTTTCTTTGCTGTGTGACAGAGAAAACCGATAGTGTGTTGAAGAACACCACTATTATGCTTTAAATACCACTGAATGGCAGAATACATCTTGATATAAAATCTAGGACACCTTAAGAGTCACCTTTTGTCCTGTAACCATCAACATACTAAAACTAAAAGACTAAAACTAAAAGACTAAAAACTTACTTTAAGACTAAATGCAAGTTAGCAGATAGCCGTGGATCTGTAAACTGCGTTGTCCTGTTGTTATGGTCAACAAAATAAACTCTGCCTGTTGCTGTATTTCGGATCTCCCATCCAGGAGGCAGTGGACCAAGCTCTTCACAATTGATGTTGCTAAGATCCCTGTGAAAACAAATATAAAATGAAAAATACCTCAGCATTTAGCCTCTGAGCCAAACAAGCATAAATGTAACAGAACAATTCCGTGAAGTCTGAGAAAATGTATTGTTTCAGAGACTTGGTCTGTTCAGCTGGACTCTCTAACTCCCAAGGTGCAAACCCACCAAAGAAAAAAAAAACACACCCAAGAACACGTGCCATGGGGGGGGAATTCTTATCAAATAACCTTCATTTCTACAAACTAACTTCAGATATTAATACAGGCTTAAAACAAAAATAAATACCACTGCCATATTTGCCAAAATGGAATGGCAGTTTTACACCAATTCTGACAGAAAACATTATAAAACCACTATTAGTCATGTAAGGAACTCTGAATCATACTTAAACTCCTACAAAACAAAACTGTATTTCTGAAGTTATACTTTCCATGAAGAATTACGCACAGGATATGTGTGTATGCCACAGGCAGTTTTGCACCAAAACCCCAAGTGCTAGAGGGAAGCAAACAGCTCTCCCACAAAATTTTTTAAATAATATTTCATATGAACAATGACTCAAGCTCTGCCCTGAGCAGAGTAGAGATCGTTTAATGGGTCTTGATAAAACTCCGCTAACATCAGGAAGATGTATATTCTTTCTGGAGGTTCAGTGAAAACAAATACTAGTCTTCAAAAATGTAAATTTATTAATTTTTAACATATATAATCCACACGTCTTTAAAAAGAGCTGCACTTGACAGTATGATGTATAAGTCTTCAGATCTCCAGTGCCACGTGAGTTGAGGGGAGGAAAGAGCCAAGGGCCAAAATGGCTAAAAAGATGCTATCTGCAGGGACTCAAATGGCTGAGAAGCCACTAATGGAAACATGAGGCTCTTGAATTAAACTTCTGCTGATATTGCCCATATACACACTGCTGCTGAACTGCAGGGTGTATTTTTATTAACTAAATTACTGTGATGTATTAGCATAAAAATACAATATGCCTTAGAAATGACACAAATTCTATCTTCCTGAAAACAGCCAGATTTTGTTCTCAGTGACGCTCATGCAGTTTCTGCTGCCTAATGCCAGTGCTAACTTGTATCTAATACACAACCTTTACACTGCAAACTTAAGGATTAGATCCAACTGCAATTTGTTTTTTAGACAAGTGCAGTTTCTAGTTTTGTGTAATACACCAGTCATGGACTTCCCAATGCCCAACTGCCAGCTGTATTACACCCTGAGCGGTGACTACAGATACAAGTCTACAGATAATGCACCAAAGCAAAGTATATTCTCCTAACACAAAAGCAGTAACAACAACAAAAAGAGTCACTGGAAAACACAATGTAGTTACAGTCATGAGGCACTTATTCTTCCCAGAATATCAAAAATCCATTTCCATGGGAATGAACACCAGCGGCAACTGACAAAGTTGCTACCGTTTTCCTAAACGCCAACAGTGGCTGCCAGTTTAAAACCGCACACGCTGCTTTACCACGCCATCCCCAGACTTTAGGAGGCAATAATTTTCAACAGGATTTCTTTTCCTTTTAATTTTATAATAGCAATGAGAAGCAAACAATAGTTTTTCTATTATCTTTCTTTCCTTTCAAACACATCAGAAATAAATCACATGTACAATATGTACACATTTGTATCGTGTAAATAAGGACGCTGAACTAAAAAGGACACTAACTTCAGATTTGTTTTCTCCTAAGTATTGAGACAGCCACAACAGAAATAGCAGTTTGAGTATTTTAATCACAAGTCAGCCTCCTTCTGCTTCTACTCTCCCCCAAATTATTTCTCATTATGTGCTGCTAATGAGGTCCTAGGAAGCATACATAATTGCTTTAGGAATATTGGCGTTACATCATTAATAAAGAAAATAAATATTAATTTCCGCCCTATAACAGGAAATCTGCTGTAAAAAACTTGTGTGTTTTCAGATTTTGCTACTACACTCAAATGGAAAACGTTCCTTTTTTTAAAAAAAACCCAGATCCTGTCACTTCAAACACAGCTCACCATTTCATCTTCCAGGCTTTTTATAATGCACTGTTTCCAATTAATTTCTTCAAAATATACAAAGTTTCCCATTCCTTGAGTAAATTACATTTGATAAGCTTCACATGGGACAGTCATTCTCACAGATGAGTAATTTTAAGCTAATTCGATGATGAGAATGTAGTTCACTACAATGTGGCTAAACACAGAAGGGGCATCCTCTAGATTTTCCAGGTTTTTTTCCTTTGTCTGCTCCATCAAAAATGATTGCATTTGTCTCACCTGTTTGTCACAATTTTGTTCTTCATATATTTATTCTTACAATTTCTCAGATCTTGTCAACTTTCAGAGGCTGAATTTACAAAAATGCCCAACTCAATTTTCACAGAAGTATCTCAATAAATCTAGATGCGTGGGCAGCCTCAGCTCCTACTGTCTGTTTCATTATTTTCCAGAGCATTAATTCCTGGACTTGACTATAATTCACATGCAAGATCTAGAAGCAGTTAACTATACCCATTTGCAAAGTACCACAGGAATTTGTTTCTTGATTCTCCATCTTTGCATTAAAATAATAATTTGAAGAACCGAGAGACTAATCTATTTAGATGAATGACTTGTTAAAATCATGTATTTGGGCCAAGAGTCAGAAATTTAATATTAGAGAGAGAAAACTCTGAGAGTACTGCTTAAACTATTTTAATTTGACACCTTAAAGATACTTTCACTGTTTCTTACCTGGGTACTCTGGGATCATGCCACGTGCTAACACCAGTCTGAGTATGCAGAAAATAGACCTGACCTTGCTGAGTCGTCCTTTGCTCTGTGAAATAATGATAAATTAATCACTAAAAGAACAAAAGTGCAATACAAAAAACTCATTTCCCCAAACTAAGGAATCAAAATTATTTTATGTATGAGAAGACACAACTTATTTTCTCTGTTTCTTGGGAGACCTACAATTCAAATATTTTAAATTGCATACCATATCCTTCAGGTAAATCGGGAGGAGTGTGCAAGTGTGTCCTACTCATGTAATTTCTGTGCCTCTGTGACCTGACTCTCCTCTCTGCCAGCCGAGGATCTGACAATTGCCCACAGGTCGCACCGTTCGTTCCCGTGATTGGAGTGTTCTCGTCCACAAAACAGCTCAGTGGCCTGCCTGGACTGGAGTATTCAGATGCTGGCCTGGGGGAGAAAAACATGAAAAATTGCATTGCTGACTAGACAGGGTTACACAACGCACTTGATGGAATCTCTCCGGGGCTTCATTTAGGGGCTCTCAGGAAGTCTTTGTAGATAGATGTCAGAAGTGCGCAACTGACTTGTGGAGCAAGATACGTCAATGACAGGCAGAGAGCTTCTGTTCAGCGCTCACCGGTTCATCCCAGAATAATTAATAAATCTCCTCACCTACCTGAGGGTCTGACCCGTCATTTAGTATATGATGCTGCAGAATCAAGATTGTACCTTGATGCTCACAATGAGCTTCTAACTTTTAGGGAAGGTTATTAGGTGAGGATGGTGACAAAGGGCTAAGTAAGATAAAAAAAAGTGCAAGAGCAACATTGAATTATGTGGTTTCATCTCAATGCTGCTTTCAAAATAATTTAAAATAGGTTACAGGGGGATAGATAAGGATGCAGGAAATCCCTATAACAGATTCTATATTTCGCATTTGTTTTCCTACTGTAAAACGTATCTAGAGCTTAGAATAAGTATTTTAACATACCAGGAATAATACAGATCAGTAAACTAAAAAGCAGTTTAGTAACAGCAGCATCAACAGTACAGATTATTTTAAGTCAAATATATTCATATAGAAACTGCAGTAATATTTATTGAAGAGGGAAGAGACAGTCTGCAGGCACAGACAGTCTGCAGAAGAGTCTGAAAAATGTGCAGTGACACTGTCTACAGTTCAGGTAATGGCAAAATTGGTTTGAGGAACAGTTTTGCAACATGCAAAGGTTATTAAAAAGGGTGACTGCAACTGCAATGATTTCAAAACATGCTCTGTAATAATCAGCTTTAAAAGTTCTGGATTACTGGTCATAATTATGGTCATAGCATGTACATAGGCAATGTCTGTCACTAAACTAGTCATGATCTCTTTTCTTCATTCCTGATATCTGCATATTATAATGTCTGTATTTATGAAGTTCTACCATAGCAGCTCTACAAGAAAACAAAGATGCCAGTATTAGAAAAGGGGAAAAAAGTAATACATCTAATCACAATGATTCTTCTGATTTAAATATCAGAAAGAGTAGAATGCTTGAGGAGAAAAGCATACAGCATTTGTAGAGTGACTCGAAGGAGCGCTGAATACTATGTTAGCGCCACTTAGAATTGCTAGTGCTCAGCGCTCCCGGTCAGCAAGTAATATTCATCATAAACAGTTTCCTAAATAATTTCTTACCGTGTTGGTCGCTCCCACTGAGTTGTTCGTGTAATATGGTTTAAATACTGGATCCTTCCAGAAGCAGTCCTCCGTTCCTCCCACCTAAGATTCAGACATTGAAAGATAAGGCAGTGAGTGGTATTTCCAGGAAACCAGGGCACAAAATGTTTCCAACATAAATGCCAACTCAGGAAGACTTACTTACACTATTATGAATCATGTTAGCTGAACAAGGTAACAGGAAACGACCAGAAGTTCAAATCAGAATAGATTTTACATATTCTTCTCTTGGAACCAGACATACCATTAACAATATCACACCCTCATGTTCAATAACTATTTGATTTCTAATTAAATCCAAATAGCCATATGAAGAAACTTATTGAAAACATCATGTTTAATAACATATTTAACATCTTTTGACCACCTAGTAGCTTCATGCACTACTTGCTTCCATTAAACAGTCACCTTCACATAGCATGACTTTTAAAGCTTTATTACTTATGCTCCAAAATACATGAGATTATACAGATAGCTTTGCAGTTACACTATTAAGTAAATTATATTCATACAAGGAACATTTTGAAGTGAAATTTTAGAAGCATTTTAAAAATTATTTTTGACTTCTCCAGGCTCCAAATTAACAAAAAAATGCTGCTTAGGACTTAGGTGATAATTTATGTTTCAAAATTAATCATCTGAAAATCAGTTTCTCCAGTCTTTACCTGCCAAGAATCACATTCTGGTCCATGTTTGCTCTGGAAAAGCTCATGACAGCACCAGAGCCTAAAACAGAGCAATTTTCTGTATTCACAAAACTGTTTTAGGCGTTAATGATGTCATTAACTCTCACAGGGACAAATCAAAATCATAAACCAGCCTTTGGCAGATAAATACAGCAAGCACTCAGGCTCCATTACCTTTTCCAATTGTGATTCACATGGAAGAAAAAGTGATCCATTTTTATAGCTCTGTATAGCTCTGCACAGTACTGCAGAAGGTGGCCAGGCCTTTGTGCTCACTACCTGGCTACAAAACTACTACACGGATGAAGTCAGTTTCCTGGCTGTGATTTAATATTATATTAATTTATCAGATCCATAATTTGAAATACCTATGTTTTCTTAGACAAGTATATTTTAAAAACATTTACTCATATATATGCCACCTTCTGTGTTCCAAGAAGAGACAAGAATAAACTATTAACTATTTTCTGTGTATCCTGCTCCTAAATTAAAAACTTTGGAGTCTGAATCAAGAATAAATTACCTATTTGTACACTGACTTCTCATTATTGCAAAAGTCTGTAGTATGAGCTGTATTTGTATTTATATCACCATGATGTTCACTTACCCATCTGGTAAATCATTATCAAATAACCGGCTGCAATCCACAACTTGTCCTCCTGTGCCTATGCGGTCTCTGGACTGAAGACTGACTATTGAGATAATAAAAGAATTATTGATGATGTGATATCTGAATGCAAACTACAGCTATTTCTGAAAGAGAATGGTACAGCTTAGAGGTCTAAGCTGAGCCACGTTCTGGATATTTTTTCCTTCCCACAAATCAAAGAGTTACACAGAAACAACACGTGTTTTCATACATGAATCTCTACATTTTACTTCAAAAAAATTAGCTTAAAAATATGGAGGCAAGTGAAGGCAGAAAAAAGTTAACTTTGAAGCTGTCATTAACTCTTCTCGGTATGAGACAGACTGTGACGCTGGTCTGGTGTCAGAAAGGTGACTGACCTCATGCTCGTCTGGGACAGCAAGAAGACAGTGCTAGTATCACACACGCACTGCTAATGGGAGGACTAGGAGTAAAGGCCAAAATAAGAAATTCCTGTATGTTTCTGACTCCTTATGTATTTTGTCTGCACACAGGATTCGGTGCACACATACACACACACAACCAAAGCCAAATGTAACTGCTAGAAGCACCTGACATTTGGTTTCTTGGCTACCCTGAGAAGCCCTTACTGCCCTCAGCACAACTAAATTTGTTTTGTTTCGTTTTGGTTTTTTTTGTTTTTTTTTACATGTTTCAGTGTAATGGATATTTAGGCCTGAAGCTTTTGAGCAACAGTTATGAAAACCGACATTTTTTTAGGCAGCTTTTGTTCCCAATATCATCATTTGCAAGTGTTCTGGTTGATAATTTATGACACTTGTGTTTCTGTGGGGTTGTGGGTTTTTTGTGTTTTGTTTTGACTTAACAAGAAAAAAAAAATGCTTAAAAAGCTAAATATGTGCTGTGGCACACGTTTCTTGAGGTGGCACTACTGTACCTCCGGACAACGGTCTTCAAGTCCTATTTATGCTTGCAGTGAAATAAACTTATAGACGTTAATCTAGACACAACCCAACTTCTGTCAAGATCACGAAGTTAAAAAAGATGTAGTAGTACCCACAGTTTCTGCTAGAAAGCCCAGATTTTCAATAACAACATGGTTTGAAGCTCAATATTTTCAGCCTTCAACAGACCAATCCAGGGAGCCCTGTAGTACCCGTCTGCTTTATTCCTAGTCACTATTGACTCTGAGTTTTCCATGAATACTAATGTTACAAAGCAACTTCTTAAGAGCAAAAGACACTTTCATTTCAACCAAAACAGAATCTTAGATAATGTATTTATTCTGCAACAAACCCACACATTACAAGTTTGCACTGCTGCATGAGGGCAAGGTTTGGCAAGCAATACATACAGACAAAAACGGAGCTAAACAAAGGCAATTACTTCCTCTTTGCCCACGTGAGGACCAAAATTTGTGCACAGCTTCATTTTGTAGTAAGGACTCATTTTTTTCTGCACTGCCACATCAGAAATAAAACAGTGGCACAGAGGAGAGCTGCAATATTAAGACACGGTTCAGGTGCCCTTTGCATCTACTGCTCACAAGTGTCCCTTCTTCCCCTCCTAGAGATAACCCCAGGTAGTTAAGAGAAAGACCCTCGTGATCCCTGTCCAAATTATAAAGGCATACCCATTGCACACTTTATTTATAAGGTTATCAACTGCTGAAGGCATCAATTATGTTTTAATACATAATGTTTTTCCAATCTTGCATAGCCTCCTAATTTAAGTCGGTTTGTCATTAGAATAAATTATAAATATATTCCAGCCCTATCTTCTTTCTTACTTTTCATCAAGATTTCTCCACCGTATTACATACTGCTGTGGAATTATGTATTTTTACTCAGGTTCATTCATCCATTCAATAAAATTAAATTAGTGCTGAAAGATTAAAATATAAGGAGATTAATAACAACAATTTAAATAAAGACAGGAGTCTCTGGAGTCTTACCAAGGAGGCATTAAATTAAAACACAGGTATAATGGAGAAAACCTGACCTTTCTGATAACAGTGGAAAGCAGAAAATACAGGTTTGTTCTCAGTCCCTGTGTAATCTGACAAACTGTCGGTTTTCTAGATTTAATGAATCACCCAGCAGCTCCTGCTAAATTAAGGACAGCCCCAGCAGCATGCCAAAAGAGCTAATGATGCTTTGGGTATATCACTACTCATGATCACATTATGTTAAGCCAACTAGTCAATCTAGTTTATGCCCACACTGCTGACTAATTATCTCTGACAACTAGTTATCTCTGTAGTATATCTGCCATGCCCACACTGCACAGTATTGGCCCCAGGCTTCCCATCTGGCATCCCAGTAGCCTTGAGACTTTTCTGCTTTAGGGTGGGGTTTGGGTTTTTTTCTTTGCTTGTTTAATTAATGCTCACATTCTCAAGTCACTATGACAAGGATGCATGTTGCATACTCTGGAGGGCAGCATGAGAACACATAAGGGTTTGAGGGTACAGTCTCTGCTGGTGTCAGACCCTGAACAAGCAGAGCTCAGTTTCCGCATAAAAGGAACCCCACAAACAAAACTGCACGTGCACAGCATGAAAGATTAGGGGACTAGTACACCAGAGCAAAACCAAAAACCAAACTGACAACATAAAGCATCCTAGAAAAATTACCCTCTCTAAAAGACGGGCTTTTTTATTGCAAAATATTCAGGCTAGATCAACCACAAGTAGGGTACATCTTTTCATAGCAGAGAAGAATAAATCTATACAGTTATTTGATCAGCAGTGGCTTAAAAATAATAATAATAATCTATTTAAATGTGAAAAGGAGGCTAAGGGGAGATCTTANGATGCTGCGTAGATGGTTAAAGCAACATAAAGAGGTACGGTCATAGCTATTATTCAACAGAGCACTTTGAGGAAAGCAAACAAATGCACTGAAGCCTTTATTTGCTGACTGATGTTTCAATATTTTTCCCTAGCTGACAAAACAAAAGTACTGCTTGGGTATTATTTGAACCAGCAATTGAACATAAAACTGAACATACAAATTCACTTTTCTTTCCCCCATATCTAATTACCTTCATTACCAGCCTGTCATAAAAATAAAAACTTACTTCTCCTGATAATTTTTTTTTTTTTTTACCTAAATGATATACTAGAAAACACTGCCTTCTGAAACAACTTACAGTGCACTAGAAAGAGTATTTATGAAGTTGTTTCTGGATACCTGTTTTTCAATTTGCCCTCTTCTTTTTAATTCTTAAGTTACTTGTGGTTTATGAGTTAGCAGAATGACAAAACACAGTTACTGAGATTAGTGCAGATTGTTAATAAAACACAAATTGAACTGACTAAG
Source organism: Jacana jacana (assembly GCA_013400555.1). Taxonomy (NCBI): domain Eukaryota; kingdom Metazoa; phylum Chordata; class Aves; order Charadriiformes; family Jacanidae; genus Jacana; species Jacana jacana. The sequence continues at coordinate 61,667 of VZTM01013440.1, forward strand.
TCATCCTAGACACTAGCTCACTCCTGTTACAGCAAGATGTTTTATCCTTTTGCAAAACCTACAGGAAGCACAGCTTTGCTGGCACTCTCAATGGCCATGAAATTTGTAGTGATTTTTTCACAGGAAGTTCAGGCTCAAATGGTTATCATTCTTTACAGTGAAATGAAAAGCTTTCAAAATAAATTGTGTATTATCTAGTGTCTTATCCCTCCCACAACTTATTTAATAATATCTGGGGGAGGGAAGGATGGAGGGGTGCTGTGTGTTTTGTTTTGTTTTTTTGTGGGTTGTTTTGTTTTGTTTTTAAATTATCTACACACACACACTTCTAGCTTGAGGTCCAAATGGCTCTGGCACTAGAAAAAAAATTTCAACACAGGAAGCTGACATCTAGGACAGGTATTTCTACAGCTACTATTAAGCTCCAAGA
>VZTM01013440.1:62722-83491 GCA_013400555.1 Jacana jacana
TGATATACTAGAAAACACTGCCTTCTGAAACAACTTACAGTGCACTAGAAAGAGTATTTATGAAGTTGTTTCTGGATACCTGTTTTTCAATTTGCCCTCTTCTTTTTAATTCTTAAGTTACTTGTGGTTTATGAGTTAGCAGAATGACAAAACACAGTTACTGAGATTAGTGCAGATTGTTAATAAAACACAAATTGAACTGACTAAGTCATCCTAGACACTAGCTCACTCCTGTTACAGCAAGATGTTTTATCCTTTTGCAAAACCTACAGGAAGCACAGCTTTGCTGGCACTCTCAATGGCCATGAAATTTGTAGTGATTTTTTCACAGGAAGTTCAGGCTCAAATGGTTATCATTCTTTACAGTGAAATGAAAAGCTTTCAAAATAAATTGTGTATTATCTAGTGTCTTATCCCTCCCACAACTTATTTAATAATATCTGGGGGAGGGAAGGATGGAGGGGTGCTGTGTGTTTTGTTTTGTTTTTTTGTGGGTTGTTTTGTTTTGTTTTTAAATTATCTACACACACACACTTCTAGCTTGAGGTCCAAATGGCTCTGGCACTAGAAAAAAAATTTCAACACAGGAAGCTGACATCTAGGACAGGTATTTCTACAGCTACTATTAAGCTCCAAGAGAACCATTAGATAAAAACCTTTACTTACCTACTATCTGTCCTCTAACAGTGTCATTGTCATTTGGCCCAAGCTTGCACAGATCCAATCTCTGATCTGTGAAACAAGGACACAAAAACTAAGTCGTACAATATTTTGCTGCCTTGAAAGGCACACTAAAGTACCATCAGAAAAAAAAATCAGCCTACTGTAGGATCAAGAGACGGGGGAAGGGAATCAAAACTAAAAATCTTCAGCCAAGCCTTCTTTTTTCATAATTTAAAATTGAGTAGTTTTGCTTGAACATTTTTCCTACTTCCCAAAGCTCTTCTGATGAATAAGAAATGACATTATCCTACACTAGATATCTAATGTGACCGTATTTTCAACTCTTTTCCCTTGAGAAGGTCAGCCATTGTCCTGATGCTCTTCCAGCTCGACACTCATTAGTACAGCACAGAGCTAACCTGCAGCATCAATCCATGTGTTCCACACTAAATAGGTAAAACTTCAAAGTGAGCAAAGCGCAATGCACTGAAGCACCTATCTAGTGACAAATATTTAAAAATAAGAACTTCAGTTATGCCTTTATCACCAAGGAACTTTATTGAAGATAAAATCACAATGCCAGTATATCACTTTTCCTTTTTTTTTTTTAATTATCTGTATAGCCAAGCACTACTTTCCCGTCACAAATACCACCCAAAACTTTGTTCAGAAATAAACAGCATCCATTAGGATAAGAAAACAGGATCTTACATGTTCTTCAACTTTTTAAAAAGTAAATATGTAGTGCTATGTGTTATAAATGTATGCTTGTACTACTTGTACTACTGCTATATAGTGTTATAAAGCACTTAATATCTTATGACAACATGTACTATTTAATTTTGAAGGTCCAATTATTTTTGAACTAATTTGGCTTCCAGATAGATTTACCCTTTCATTTATCCCTTAAGACTTGCATTTTTGAAGGCAATAAAAACATAATTTGAAGGTAATTAGAATCTGTCTTCCTTTAAAATTCCAACACACTAAGTTCAATCTTGACAATCCACAACCAGACTGCGGCAATGTCTATGGTAATGGGGCAAAGGAACTATAAAGCCAAAGGTGAGTTACATTCTCTAACAAACCCATCCTATCCTCAGCCACAAACCACCATTACACATTACCAAAGTAATTGGAATACACAGGCTTTACAAAAAAACCCAACAAATCTCAATTAGCTACCGCTCTTCAAAAAGTCTGCGCATGAAAGTTCGGTCTGAAAGAGAAGAAATGCTAGTCTTTAGCTTACTTACAACCAGTGTCTTTAAGGCGGTTGATTGCGTTTGAGAGAAGTCTCACACAACCCAGAAAACCAGCTCCCTGCTTTTTATGAATTTTCTTGTGATTCCACACACTGATTGTTATTGAATCCGACTTCCCAATATATCTGAAAAAATTTGGAAAAACAGTACTGTGAATAGCACTTACTGAATACTCTGAAGATGCTCCAGAAATCACCTTAGGGAAAAAAAGATTATTAACCATTACATTAAAAATTTAACACACACTTTATCGGCAAGGGAGAATAAGTCATCTTCAGAGAAGATGTACACATTATACGTTAATGAAAGCATGTGTTATGATCGCGTATACTTGAATAAAAACTAATTTAAAATCCTGATTCAGGAAGACAACGTTAGGCGTATCCAAAGTCTATCGAAATCTGTTTAACACAACCAGGCTGTGATCTGGCCTGGTGACCACAGCTCTTCAAGCAGCTCCAAACATGCTTAGACTCATGCCCACACCCAGCCTAACCAAAGAAAATGGCGATGCTCGTGGCAGCACGTTTTGGAGAACAGTGTTAGCAGGCAGAGTGGTTCAAATGGAACTGAAGCTACTGGTTTAGCACCCTTTGACAGCACTTTATCTGCCACTGCTTTTCAGGCTACTCTTCCAACACCAGCAATGACAATCACCCTGATTTTGTGCTCTACTGAGTGCTCAGGGGTAATGCAAGGCAAACCTAGTTACACATCTGCAGTTAACAAGTCTTTGGAAAGTTACTTTCACGTTAAGAAAACTTCAGCAAGACCACATTTATTACATACGTTACATATTAGTAACGTGATGCATTAGAAAAGGTTTGTACAGTATCTTAGTTGATGTGTCACTTTCCCTTCCTGCTCCCTGTCCCCACGCGGGCTGCCTCCTCACAGCACCACTATGGAAATGCTCTGCAAAGCCCAGATCTCCATTTCACTGACCTGGGAAAACCTGGATGCTGTTGGCTATTTAATTTTTGCTTTTTTGTTTAAAATTCTGTTCTTCAGATGGAATTACACCGTGAGTTGGTTTTTGTTTTCAAAACTTTCAGAGGACAGTGTCAAAACATTTAAGATAAATCAACTATTGCCAATACTGAAATATTATAGCTATTTCAAGTTGAGGAAGATTATTAACTATGACTTAGATCCCAAGAACTGTTTGTAGTTCTCCCTTCCCAGGCCACAAATTCTGCAGTTTAGTTTGAAGTGATGTATTGTTTGAAGGAAAACCGATCAAACTCAAGCAATGTCTAAATACATTTCCCCCACTGACCAAGACTTTATCAGCTTTATAACATCTTAATATTTTCATAAAGATAGGTATGATACTGTCAAGGTTGACAAACCAAACAATTGGACTGTCATGGCTTAAATTTGCAGCTGCGACCAGGTAAGTTCTCGATTAACACTTCTCCCCTTTTTCAAAAAGCAGGGCTTTGACAACTTCCTTTTCCGACCTGCAGACGGGGGCTGACTCACGAAGCAGAAGACAGAAGGCACATACTCACAAGCATGGTCTAAAATAACTGGTCCACGTTTAATAAGAAAACCCCAGCAAACAAAACATGATCTTCACACAAACGAAAGCCAAAGTTTTTGGAATAGTAAACTTACTGCATAATAAAGGTCAGATTTTTTGCCTAACAACCTTGACAATGCCAGTTTTGCACAAAGAAATAAGAGATGAAGATGGGCATTCACATGCACAGTTGCACTCTACAATTATGAAAACAAGTTAGGTGCACTTAAAAACATAAAGACGTATCATGACCTGTCTTGAATTTTCCAAGTTATCCTTGTTGCTTTAAAAAAGTTAAAGGTATATGGTTAAACACAATTTCATAACACAGCAGTTTGAATAATACGTTGAACAGCTGAACATACAACACTGCTTCCAAGAATTAGTGTAACATTTCAGGGTGAGGTTCTCATGGTTGAGATGCAGACAGTAACCCATCCATACCAGGGAAGGACTTTTATAGTACTACTATAACCTACTCTTGATTTTTGAGCCAGAAAACCTGGCTGATTCACACATTTAAAGAAAATAAGCAAGACAAGCTGCATTTTCAAAATAAAAACTTGTTTGTCTTTGCTTTTTTTTCTTCCAAAGGAAGAAAATAAATAGTACAGTAACTGCTAGCTGTTTTTACACCAAAATGTTTCAGCTGTATTTCTGCATAATTTCAGGCATAAAAATACACGGTTGTTTTTAGGGAGCGACAGTAGGCCAAGTTGACATTTCCAGTTCATTTAGTGGGTAAGTTACATTTGTTTTATATCATCTGGTAATAAAGTTTCAACATAAAAGCCCAAGTAGGAATTTTATTTTTTATTTAAAAAAAAAAACCTCCCGTATTTACTGAATCTGTAAGATTAGGACTCTGGATAAGAATTATATGTTCAGAAGTTTTAAGAATAATGCCTATTCTTACCACTTCTAAACAAAAATCAAGTACGTGCCATACTGGGAACCTCTAAAACATTCTAATCAACTTTTAAAGCACAGCAACAATTGTTACATTGTCTAAATAATTTTATTGCCACGGTGATGTTTCCTCCTGAGCCATTATTACCCCTCAGGAAGGTTTGGTATCAAGTACCTTTTCGTCCCCATGGCACTACGTATACTTTCCCTGAAGAGTTCAGCTTGGGAGAAAAAAGCAGAATGAACAAAGTGAGGGGAAAAAAAAAATCCTGAAAACACACCTCACTTTCAGGTCACAGGCCAGATACACTCCTCCCTCCAGAAACACAAAAAAAATGCAACCTCAAGAGGTATGAACTCAGGCTTGGACGCCAGGAATTCTCCATTTCTAAATCATGCTGTGACAGACTATTTATGGCCTGGGCAATTTAAAGTTTGTTTCTCTATTTTCCATTTTCTGAATTTTTTCTAATATAACGGTAGCATTATGCTTTGAGATATCAGCTGTTTGCAGATTGGGGAGAAGAGGGTGTGAAAAGATATAATGAAAGCAATCATCGTGATATATTCTCTTCTCTCTTCTTTCACGACACTGCACTCATCTCATGTCAAGAAGGCAGAGATGTTGCAAGGAGTTCTGACAGCTCTTTAGGAGTCTGTCTAGGATGGGATTGTCTAAACTGGCACTAAGCAGAGCTGTTGCCTTCTTTCCCTAAGAAAAATCCAGGATCGTTAGCAATAACCAATGGGCATTAGTGTTGGGGAAGAAAGACAATTCTGCCAGGGCAATGCAGGGGCTTGAGAATGTGAAGACCCCTAAAACAGGCACTAGAACCTGCAGCAAGAAGATTTTGGGAAGAGAAGGGGTTGTTGAAGTTGGTTGGCATATAACAAAGGAAGAGAGCAATCTGCTAGAGCCTGGGGATGCAGATTTGAAGGGCACAGAGTAAAGATGGGACCAGGACTATGTGTTGATGGAAATCATGGTACAAATATCTCTTAGAGATAAATACACCACAGGACTTGCTATATCTTTATGGCAGAGGCTGATGAGGCGGGCTGTAGTGGGCTACAGGGCACAGGTGAACATGGGAGGCTGCAGGAGATACCTAGGCTATCATCAAACAGAAGAAAAGGGAAATCAAAGGAAAGAGGGGATTTGCTAAATTTCAGAATTGCTGGTTTAGGCAGTGCGTACACACTCAGAATGCGAGAAGGTCTGTGAAATTGTCAAGTCTGGTTATTCAGAGCTTTGAGGAAAGGCCTGAACAATAGGGAAAACACAAACAAGACTGAAAATAAGGAAGGGGAATGTATCCAGGGCAAGCATGGTATTCTACTGACATTAAACTGCATCCCGACAGCATCTACTTGGCAATTTCTTTCTGGAAGGCCTCCCAGATTCCTCCCTTCCCTTACATACACCCATCTAGACAGAATAATCTAAGCAACTAACTCGGCTGCTTCCCTTCACTCTTAGATGTGAATTGAGAATCACACAAGGCAAAAGCAAACCTGTTTTTTTGTTACAGCACTGCAGCCATCCTTTAAAAAATGTTATACAACAGACTATTATGCTGAATCAGGTTAGCAAGCCACAAAATTCTCTTGGAATTTGAAACTTAATCCAGACGTTACTGCGCAAATACATCACAACAGATCCATCTTACTGTGCCAGTTGCACACACACACACACACAAGGCTGTTAATTAACGGCGGTGTTAACCTGTTGTACAAATTCCAGGCTGGGGACACTTCAATCCACCCAACAGAGCCAAGACACAGTTTTACTGCATTTAAATCTATCACGCTAATTTAAAAACCAACAGAAATCCTCATAGACCAAAAAGCAGGATTTTTCTTTCAAAAAATTCTACATAACTTCACCTTCCCCAGTTTGATTTCCATTTCCTTCACTCTGTGGTGGCAGGAGCGGGCAAACTGCCACAGAGACTCCATCTGTAACGCTTGGCATACAAAACATTTCCTCCAGCAGTGGAAGCATCATCAGGCAGAGACTGCTGTTCCCATACAATGGCATGTTGTTAGGGTAAGCATTAGGGAATTTTAAAAACCTACTATTTTCAAAGGATGAGCCGAAAGATTAGGCCATGTATCCTATGAAGTTTGCCATCAGGTGTTTAGTAGTTAGACAGCTACTATTATTTTTCTTCCCCAAAAGTAAAAGTTGATTCTCTTAATATCTAGTGCAGATGAAAAGCTGAGACCTGACACCACGTATATTATAGTAAAAAGTTACCTTAAAAGCCAGGCAGTGAGTTGTTGTATCAAGAGACACTGCTGTTTTAAATAGGAACTGAAGACTAAGTGTCTGACATTGTTAAGTGGAAATAAATGTCCCCAGAGTAAGGAATAACAGGCAAGACCATAAAAGGGGTTAAATGATTATGAAGAAAACTTATAGAGAGAAAGGATTATTTTCAAATTACAAGGCTTGACAGAATGCTAAATTTTACTTCAGATTAGAAATGCTGTGTATAATTCTGTCATCAGGGAATTCAACTGCCAGAATCAAGCAAAGTAGTTTTCCCTACAGGACAAGAAATTCATATTGAAAAGAATATCCTAACTAGACAAAACCTAGTTTGTTGTAGGGATCTTCTCCACAAAAAAGAAAAAACAAACCCAACCAAATACACACAAAGTATTTCACACAGGATTGTCCTAAATTCCTTAGAACAATCCAGCAAAAGAAGCCCTAGATCTGCCCAAGCAAAATCTTCTGCCAAAAACCCTATTTCTATCTCTGCTTTCTGTAAACTGATGTGGACTACAGTCACAGTTTGCTTCAAAGCTATGACAACTACAGTATCCAGATTGAAGCACGACTTCTTCTATAATACAACATAAAAATAACTTTTCTTCATTCTTTCTTGAAAGTTATAACCAGAAAGGCTTCCCCCCCCTAAGATTTTGCTATTTTTTTTCCATTACTCTCATGGCCTATTAACAACCTCTTGCATTTCCCACGTCCTCCGCTCCTGCTGTTCTCAAGAAGGGAACAAAGTCTCCAAGTCATTAGCCCAAGGAGCACTTGACATCCCTTATAACCCATTACTGGCAGCTGCTTACTATCACTGTCACCACAGCACTTCAAACACCAAGAAACAACTGGCAGACACTGAGAAAGAGGCAGGGAACCGCTTCAATTTTCAACAGAGAATTTACTAGTGGATAACTGCTAAATGTGGGCCCACCAAGCTGCCTTCAAAAGCATCCCTTTCCTAGTTGTACAGGGGTTACATAGGAAGGCTTTGCACTCAAGTCATGGTGGCAGGCCCTTCCTTTCCACTTTATTCTCCTTTTATCCCTGTAAAGCTCTGCTTTAATGCTCATTAATATGCCCACCTGACTAAACAATAAAAGTCCATGCTTGCATTCCATTCCTGCAGCAAGACAGCATTGGTGGTACTCAGGAAATGCTCCTTGTGGTCCAGCTCCATCCAACGCAATTGGGTTCATGTTGTCTAGGAGACTTCACGAGGGAAGCCACGACACGTAAGTGGGATGATCAAAAGCCTCCCTACAAAATCTCACTCCCAAAGCAAGCGAACACACGAACGCAGGCCACTGTTACGGGCCCAATGCAACTCATTTAATCAGCAAACAATTACACACATTTTTTTCCCCTCCCCAGCTACGTTCCTGTGGGTTAGGTGAACTGAATCCACTTATCCATGAGCCAGATGGTGCCAGTGTAAGAGAAAGGGGCTGAAACAGGAGAAAGAGGGGACCTTTCATTTTTGGTGGCAGCAAGCTGCAGTATCAGCGCAATCTATTTGTGATTTTCACATTAGGGATCTTCTTGGAGTATTAATAGCTGTTGGAAAAAAGAATGTTCAAGCTAGATCTTCACAAATGGATAGTCAACCTTGGAAAGGTCGCAGAAGGGCAGAGGTCTGAAATCTGCATTCTATACGAATCAACCTACATTTCAATAGATTTGATAACGATTGAAAAATAAAGTTAACTTAGAATTCATTAAATATGAAAAAGAGCCACTCCTTCTCCATCAACTTAAACCTGATTTATAAAATTTTTTCTAATGAATATGAATTAAGTCTCATGTGCAGATTTCTAAGCTTGGACTGAGTTTGAATAATAAAAGTATAACACTAAAGCTTTCCTCAGAGAAAGTGCTGTTATTTGACTGCCAATGATATTTTGTTAGGCAGTCAGGGAAAACAGAGCATGCACAAATAGAGAGAACCCTGTATTAAAAAAAAAAAACAAACCAAACAACAAACCCCCCCCCCCAAAATACCTTTACTAACTTATATAGAATATTCTATGCTTGAGAAAGAAAAACATGACACATACGTGCCACACAGATTAGATTGCTCAAAAGCACTGACACATGCTCAAGTGCTGATAACAATATAACAATTTATAGTGTGAAGCCCATTTGGGACATAAAATGACATCAAGGAGAGAAAACAAGAGGCAGAGAGAAGAAAAGACACAGTAGCACTACAACAGATAAAAATAGCACGAAGAGAAAGGTGGTTTGAGAGAAATATTGTCAATTATTTGCTTCCTTTTACAGAAGTGTTAACATGAAAATATTACAATAAAATAATGCTATCTTAATGTATGTAAAGCATGCTGCAGGCATCATCACTAGAAAACCAAGTGTAGTGCTTAGATTTTGAGGAAAACGAGGAAGTAGTATTTTGACACGTATTTTTCACTAAAATTAATGAACTGTGAGATATTTTGAAACTGTAAATAGGACAGTATTATAAACATCTGACAATGTCTGTGCACTTTAGAGGATTTTACTTCAAACCTTTGGTTATCACTGTTAACCACCTACAGGTCATAATGCTGATTCCATTTTGGATCAAGTGTATTCTTCACAGTATCTGTAGAATGGCATTGGCCAGATCCGTCCACCACAACCTTAGCAAATGGATCAGGAAGCCCTAAAGAGGAGGAAAAGAAAAAAAAAATAGCAAATTAATCAGGATGCTTTAAAGTCCAGTATCATTGCACAATTATTTTCTAAGTGTCTTATTTGAAGTTGCCTTTTATTCATAAATGAGACCCTTATTTAATGAATAGAAATAACATGACATACTAAGCACAGGAAATGGCTAAACTAGCAATTTATTTCATTGGTATAGATCAAGAAAAAGTCAAACACCTTGGGGGAAAAAAAATCTGAACACCTTAATCTTCCTAATTCAGGACTGAGTAAATTCTCAGTATACAAAGAATTCAGCAAAATGCAGAGAAAATAGATTTACATTCTTCCTATTTTCAGATTAATTATAATCATGATTTTGGTTGTTGGTATTACAGGAAATTACCTCTAGCAGATTATTCTTGCTTTTGAGCTCCACTTGGTAGCTTTCTACTTCATTTTCTGCTAGCTTAGTACCTCAAAACCACTCAACATAAGCTCAGGTGATCAAAAAAAAACCAGTGCAAAGATGGTGTTGGGCTACACAGCTGAAAACAGGAAAGAAGCAGGAACAGAGCAGCCTACAAGTAGCTCTACTGCAACTAACGTACTGACTAATTCTCCTGCTCTCCTAACCAACCTATTAGCCGACACCAAAAGGGATGGTCCCACCAGTAATGTCAGTGAGTCACATGGCCCTAGCCCTTTGCCCCCCTCATACTAATTCATCCCCTCATTTAAGTGCCCAGTGAGTCAACTGAAGGAACTAAGGCTGTGAAACATTATTCACACTTTCTGTAGCACAAGTTTTGTCCCAGTTCTGCTTCCTCAGGTGACTCACAACAGAGTCAGTCAAGCAGCAGAGTGTCTCAAGACAGATGTCAGAGAAAGCACATGGGGATAAAGGCAAAACACGTGGGGAAGGGGAGGAACGTCCTTGCGAGATTTGTGCTTCAGAGCAGAAGTGCATCACAGATTTCAAATCTTTTAGGGGGTGGGGGGAGTGGGTGTGTGTTAGCATTATTAAACTGTTAAACACCTGAAAACTTGCAGTGAATAAAAAAAAATCCAGACACCAAGCAAGTTTTAGAAGTATGAGAAATTATAATCTAATTCTGCATCATCCCTTCTTCAGGTTCATTTCCAAGTTTGGGTCTTTCGATTTCTTCCCACTCCCACCCAGGAGGCAGCAGGCAGGTGATGTGCCTGCACGCCTACACAGCAAATAACATTCCTTTCCGCATCCTTCGTCCACCTCTTAGCACTTCTTTCAAAACACTATTAAAATAGAATTTCAGAGTACGTAGGTATTGTGACATGATTATTAATAATTAAGATGTAGAACTGTTTGCTGGACGTGAAGCTCTTATATGAAGAACTTTTTTTAAAAAATATGTGGCACTAATTGAAAAACATGTAATTTGCCTGCAAGAGTAAATTTGTTTCCCACTCCCATCAAAACTAAAAGAGTATGTCTGGTTTATGTATTATTATGAATTTGTGACAAGTGCCACTTAAGAAAAACTTAGAAGCCCTGAAATTAGCCAGTGTGAAATCATCAAAGCCCCCAGCCCTCTTTATGCAAATACCTTAATAAGATGGTCATTTGCAAAAACTGATGTACAGAACTTCCGTAATATTTATCCCATCTATAAATGTGTAAGACTTTGACAGCTACTTACGGAAAAAATCCTTTTTCACCAAGTTTTTTGCACACAGTACTGTAAGAAAAACAGAAATACAAAATTAAGTTACTGATTCCCAACTTAAAAAAAAAACAACAAAAAACCCACAAAAAAACAACAGTCACTTTACTTGTCTACCATTCCAAAAAATCCTGCTCAAAATAAAATGGAGATTGCCACTGTCCGGGCAGAGAAGCACCGCCCTGAATAGTCCTGATGCAGCAGAGACACGTATAATTCTAAATCAGCAGAATTAATGTTTTCCCAATTTTTTACATTCATAAAGATGTTGACTTTAGTGAAATGCTTTCCACAGGAATTCAGCACTGTAAAATCTGGATACAACTCTGCTCGGGTCTAAATGAGTTTTGTTCCTCCATAAAACAGAAGGGGACACCTATTAATGAATAGAGGTAGTCCTTAAATAATCCCCTGCACATTGAGGAAATGTATATACTATTAGCTCCCAAGAAAGCTTCAGAATATTGGTTTGATATAAGGGAGTGTTAATAACATTACTGTTAACCTGGAAAAATATAATGCCTGGTTCCAAGTTGGTATTAGTTGGGGTTTTTTAAAAGACGATAAAGGTAAAAAAAATTATTTTTCTTCAAAGACATAATGGTTATCCTAACGCAGAGCTCTGTTTAAGGGATTTTCACTCCATAATTTCACTGTAAACAGTCAACAGTAGTGAAATATTAATAGAGTGCCAAATGTCTTTGGTATTTCTGATACTAGTTCAAGCACATACAGGAAACTGTCACATCACTGCCTGCTCCACAAAGCATTCAAGTAAGGGCCTTTGGACAGCATAATAAAAATCCAGTTACCAAAGATTTTCATGTGTTCAGTGATTTAGTCTGCTCTATCCATGCAATTAATAACAACTTAGAAGACATCTGAAAGAAACAAATAGTAAGGCAAACTTAGAAAAATGCTTCTGCAGTTCAAGATTTTATTACACCAACAGTATCCGCAGCCTGAGTTGTCAACAGACACCACTTGCATGAACAGACACCATGAGCAGAAACAGGCCACTGCTCACCATCATTCATCTAGTGGCGGGAAACTTCAGGTAAAATACATACTTACATGGATGTCCACTTGTAAAAATATCTCACAAAGATATAATTATTTGCAAAATTTCACCTCTTAGAAGAAACAGGAAGTGTCCACTGGAGCTTTAAATCCAACAGTTAAATTAAAATTAATCTATACCACAGTGAGCCATACAATATGCTCTTGAAATTGTACAATGTCCAAGATGAGAGGTTTAACTAATCTTTTGATAGAGAAACCACAAGGTTGACTAATTATAAACACTTCTTTTCAAAATAGTAAGCAAGCCTGCCAGTGCAATTTAACCAAAGTCTCGTTTTTATAAGATTGGGCACCCACACAACATACAGACTAATAACCGTTTCCACAACAATTAGCCATGAGCAAACAAATTAATATTTTTGGCTCAAGACTTCCCTCTCTAGTAACATTTAAGGAAATTCAGATATCAAGGCATTCTGGCTTTGTCAGGTTAATAAAATAGGAGAGACACTGAGAAATATTCCATTAACAGCACCTTCTCTGCCAGGTATTTCTAGGTGAAAAAGCCCAGGTCCCAGAAGCATCAGCTCAATTCTAAGTGAAAAAGTCTTTGATGCACGGAGCTCTCACCTACCTCAGGACTTTTGTTGGACAAAAAACTCTTCCCACCAATGGGAAAAGTACCAGAGTTTCATGCTCCGCTTTTCTAACAGTTTCAACACTCTATTAAGATCTATTCTGAATATTCTTATAACCACCTCTGTAGTTCCTTGAGAATAAAAACTACGGAAGTTTGGTTTCCTACGGATTTTTGTTTTACGGATGACTGAAAGCCACGGCTGGGGCTTTTCCCACTGGTCGGGCAGTAAAAGAAAGCCCCTCTCCCATGAAGACTATCTCCTGTGGCCTCGCAACACAGGATCTCTCACTGCAGCTTTTTCCTCTCATTTCAGGTCACTGCTGGGGTCTCCTCTTTAGCCAGGCAATGACTCTCACAGAGCTCATGGGACTTAATTATCTTTGAGACCTATATCCTAGGTCAAATTCGAGTCAAAGATTCAAAAAAGTGAAAGAACCATAGCGAGATTTATTTTTCATGACAAAGCCAAGATAAAATGCTGATGGTTCTGGACCCAAACTCACATCTACGAAGTTGCACCATTAATAGATCCTCTAGAGGCACAAGGACACTGGAGGAGGTTCTTTGTATGTCTTTGTTTTAACACACTTTTTATTTAAATTATTTTAAAACCACAAGAAAAAAATTTAAGCTATTTAATCCTGCATTGAAGGTTTTCAGAAACTAGAACACAAAACCAATGCCTGTATATAATGACACTGTTTTGGAAAAAAAAACAAAAAACAAAAAACAACAGAGGGAGCATTACACCATAAGTGCATCATCAAAAGACATTACTGGCTTCTAGTACACATATGCAGATAAAGTATTTATTACAAAATATCAATGAGTCAGCGGATAGCTATGTTTTCTATTTATTACAGACTTCCTGGGTAGTCTACAGAAGAGAGAACATTAATGTTCCAATTTTATAGGAACAATATGTATGTCCCAAAACAAACATGCACGCCAGTTTTCATACTTTATGTTCACTAAATACCTTTTTATCATGCCTTATCATCTCATTCTAACATATGCTACTCAGGTCAGTTCACAGAAACATGAAAAGAGTGTAATATTATAAGCTACCTAGTCTCGTTCCACGACTGCTTTAATCCACATCGTTCTCAAATACTCAAAAATAGGAATTAAGTGAATCCCGTTTGCCAATTTCCTTTTTCTGATTTATTACTCCAGTGACTGACAAAGAATGGTTTAGTGAAAAACAACTGTTGCAAGTAAATGAAAAATAATTAATATTCCCAAACTTCTGTAACCTAATTTATGTTAGGCACTAAAATTTACATGCAATTAGAAATAATTGGTTGAAACCACAAAAAAAAAAAAATTGAAAGGAACTGTGATTACTGAAAATGTGAATTTTATAGAAAGATAAAAATTATTCCTATTTTCTGAACTCTTCTTACGCTTTTCGCTAGCTACTGAAGAACCCTTTTGTTACAACTGCTTTATACCGAAGGTACCCTGTTTATACATTACCACTATTATATATACGTATATATACCACTATTATACATATGTATGTAAAAGCACGCGTTTCAGAATAGCATGCATATATAACACAATGTCTCCATACTTAAAGGGGAAAATGTGGAGAGTGCTATTGTAGGAAGCTTGCAATAAAAACGAAACATGGTAAAGATCTACAAGATTTCAGAGAATCACCACATCTTAGATACGATCTAAGAGTCTTCAGTGATCCTACTCACCTTCAATGGCAGGGTATCAGAACCAGAATGAGTGCGGGAGAAAGGACACTTTAACAAAGAAATTGTTATCTGAATTTAAGGAACATTTAAGTCTAGCGGGTAGTTCCAACCTATATCAAATAGTTTATAGCCAATTTGTTCACCACATTTTTTCACACCTGCACAATAGGAATTATACTACTTTAGCACACAGGTAAGTTGGAGTTGCAGTGTTATGTTATCCATATATTTGTACACTCTCATCTACTTGTTATAACGTGTATCTCGATTTATGACAAACTTTAAGGTTAAAATGTGTTTGCACCCAGCTACACGGGGCACTAGTACGTCAGGGCTACAGTTGCAGATGATTACAATAGAAGTGTTTGATTTAAAATATCTGTATTAAAAATTAAATTTTTCTTAAGCTACCTTCTTCAGTAAATAATTTTAAAAATATATTTATTGAAGAGATACCAATACTCTGGTGAAAGATACAAGATGACAGTTAAGAAAATAAGAAGTGATCACAAATGTCCATGGCAGCCAGCGCACCAGTGAAGCAGAAGGAAACACATAATCAACGCCAGTTAAAACTCGGCAGACGACCTCGTATGAAAACAGCCCACACCTCCTGTCCCGCATCCGATGCGCCCAATGCTGCGTCCACGGCCAGCCCCAGGCTTACTGGGGGAAGAGGAAGACTGGAGCCAAAGCTAAGATCTCATTTACTAATTTTCTGGCTTTTCACATGTTATCACCATAGGAAAAGTAGTTGAGCCTCCTGGCTAACCAGCAGTTTCAACATTGTAATTGCTGGTGTTTTGTTGTTTTTTTTTTCTTTCCCCAAGTTTTTTTCTCCCAGAAAGAGTGCTTGTTCCAAAACATACGTAACAAGCAGGAGAGCGAGAAGGACAGGCTGCCTATCAATTTTTACAACAATAGTTCATTCTGAAGACAAGTCTTTCTTACCCTTACAGAAACAACATCATTTAATGAAAGCCATTAGCATTGCTTTTTGTGATCAGATCCCAGTTGTTTGCATGTAATACACAGTGCAAATACAATCACTAAAATAAGTCCCAGATGTAGTAACACAATGCTACGCTGTTGCTAATGTGTGTTGTACTGATAATGAATGGTCGTCTATGCTTTAATCTGAATAAAAGCTCCCAACTGCTGTCTCTCCTTGCCAAAAATTCCCCTTCCTCCTCCAGACTGTGGTTGCATTCCAATTACACTGCCGATTGGAATGAGCCTGCTCGGGGAGGGAGGCAAAAGAGCACACACACCCACCCCTCCTCGCCTTCAGATGCTGCCCCTGGGACTCAGGAATTGGTTGGGGTGTTTGAACCTACAGGTGATGTGATGTTCCTCTCTCCATGTTGGGTAAAACTCTTTGTAAATTTATTTATGTATAGGAAAACAATGGGTGAACAGCACAACATGCACAGGTTCCAACAGGATCGCTCAATGCTTTAAACATGTCTAACAAATTCCTACTGGTTTTGTCCATTGTTGGTATGCAACTGAGAAATATATATTTTTCTGCCTGCTTTCCCTCCTTGGACCTGCTTAAATTCCCGCATGGAAGATATAAAACAGAAGGTCTTCAACTACTCGTGGAACAAAGAGCTGTATATAATGCCATACAAATTTGCAAATACAGCTGTTGAGGCAACAACTTTCTCAATTAAGGGTTTGAAATAAAACTGTCTATCGCAACTACTCATATTACAATTTATTTTACAATTAATTTCTCAGGATTTTTTTTCTTTAGTTTTCATTTCCTTTCTAATTTAATTTCATTTGAAAGGCAGGTTTTTTTTTTCTGCAGATTAACTAAGTGACAGAACATGATCATAAACTAAGAATTTATTTTCAGTTAATGAAATTAATGCATTTTATAAAACTGTGATCGATTATTGTCATGATAGGTGTCACACAAAGATAGGTAAACCTAACAAATATACATTGTACAGGTGTGCAGGAGTTTTAAGTAGAGAAGGTATTGGAAGGTGAAATGGGTAACAAGGCAGCAGCTAAGCATTACTCCAACCTCAAGCACCCATTGACAAGAGCTGGAAAGTTTCATGTGGCGCCTAACAATAAAGGGGGCTGCAGTGGTCCCTCTCCGCTAGGTCTAGCACTAGGACACAAGATAGGTCAGGAAGCTGAACTGGCTGAAAAGAAAATGAGCCTTCTGGGAACACGTATTAGTTTGCCATTGGCTCCTTAGAGCTGCCCTGCCTTGTCCCACAGACACACCATCCACAGCTGTCAGGGAGCAGCACCTGCCTACCTTTCTGGTGGCACCTTGCAGTTGCACTGTAAAAAGTGCATGCCACAACAGTGAATTTTTCAGCTCTAAAATCAAAATACACCCCCCAATATTTTGACCTGGATGCAGTCTGCTAATTTTTCCCTCCTGTTTCTGTTGTGCAGTTCTAAACATTAAAAAAAAAAAAAAAAGCCACCTTTTTTTCTTTAAAGAGCATTTTAAAAAAGCATTTCTCTTGCAAGTATACACACAACTGCTTTCAGGCATTTCACTTATTGCACTTATTGACAGCTGCTCTTTCCAAGCCTTGCAAAGCACTAGAAAATTAGAATAACCTAATGAGCTCTAAACTAGTTAGTACAAACACGAAGGCTGGCATGTCCTTCTTAAAAAGATTTAATATTTTTCCCAAAACTTCATCTGAAATTCAATTTCCAAACACTATCTTCTGAAGATGTGAGTGAGCCATAAGGGTCTCTTGTCACCCCAATGCTTTGCTTTTCTGGAAGCAGCACAGAGGCAGTGCACGCTGAGCCCAAGGTGGCATATGACACGTGGAAGGAAGCCCAGTTCACCCAAGGACTGCAGCTAACTGGTGCTGATCTCAGGCCCACTCTGCTGGATTACAGAATCATAGAATTGTCTAGGTTGGAAGGGATTAGGGTAGATGTAAACACTCCCAGCCATCCACTACCATCCACAGCTCTGCAGCAGGCAGGAAAGCTTCTGGGTGAGCACTGCCTTTGGGAGCAGCCAGGTAAACCTCAAATCCCCATCACTACCTGTTTCACTTTTTTTTTTTTTTTTTTCTGATGTGAAATAGGAAATACATAAGAGGATCCCTTTTGCCCCAGGGCTACAGCAGCCAGGACATCTTGGAAGGGATGGTAACTCCAACAGGCACAGTTATCTAACCTTACCACGTACATTACAGTCCATATTGGTAGGAAACTAACTCCCAATTCTCTTTCAGAATTAAAAACCTAATTTAAATCTAATGGAAATTTAGAATTCTGTACCAATGCTGTCTTCCTTGGAATATACATTAGAACAATTCAGAAGTACTAATAAATTTTGAAAGTGCTGTTAAATACTAACCTGTCAGGTGGAAAAAAATTATCCAACACTAGTTCTGTGTGACATACAAAAGTATTCCTGCTAGGCTAATACTCAAATAAAAGGTAGAGAGTTTTAAAATAAACTTTCAAAATACATATTAGGGTACCCTTAGTACTAGAAAAGCACTTATAACAAGATTTTCCTTTAATAATTGTTAAAATTCTGAATTGTCCCATAAACACATTTCTGCAAGTTCAACACAAGCCAGATGCTGAACCCTTAATATACTGCATGTAAGATGAAACCCCTTTTGAAGGATCACACCCACCTGCTTATAAGCATTGTCAGTTAGAAATCTGTGTCACAAGGAATTGGAATCATTCCTCTGGGACTAAACAAACAAGACCACAATAACCTGCATTCAAACACCATATAGCAATATGGATTAACCAGAAGTGAAAAATGTCTTAATAATGCAATATACTTTAAATCACTGCAAAATATGCCAGTAACTAACAGAGTAACAGTAAATTTTTCTTTCCAACAGATTCACTGTATTAAATTCTGCCTATAGGGTTATGCTTTGGCTGGTTTTAGAATTCTAGACTCTTATAACTTGCTTGTAATATAAATCAAGAGATTAAAATTCAAAATTAAAATATCACACATTTATCATGGAAGAAATTTTCATAAAGATGTGTTGCATCACCAAATAGAAACAGTTAAAGCCAACAAATAATTCATCTCGTGCAATAATAAAATTCTGGGAGCGAGTCTCCAGGGCTAATTCCCGTAAGGTGAACCCGACCCAACAGTGCCTGTGCCGGAGATGTCTGACTGCTCGTGGACACAGCCAGATGGAGTCTGCCTACATTTGCCATGTTTAGACTCCTGTTTTAACATCATTATGTCTACTTCATGCTATTGTTCTACCGTAAACAAAAGGCTTCCTTTTCCACTTCTCCCTTATTCCACTTCAAGCCAAAAGGAAAACAAAACACAAAACCCCCCACACCATCGAATCCCTCCTTCAAGCAAACCAAAAGTATTCACGTCTCTGAGATTCACTCAGCAACAGGCTCACTGCCACACACAGCACCACTGTGATTCATCTCCCTGCATTATTTGATATGCCTGTCAAGAGGTAAAGGAAAGAAATCACACGGCCGCTTTTGCAATCAAGGTAGCAACCCTCCCTGAGCATTTCAGATTTTACCCTAAAGGCTTACAAATCTCTTCTGCAGATTCACATTTGAACCAGGGAATGTTCCATCTAAATGCAAAACCTTATCTTGCTTCTGCTTAGCCTTCTTTTTTATCCAGTTTCAGATAAAATTCAAAGTTATCTTTTCTGTTTCTCACATTTGTAGGGAGTATAAAATTGTATTCCAGTAAAGAAAACCAGGGTGGAAAAACAGAAATCCATTAAAGATGAATGAACCTACCAGTTTTGCTGTTGTATTTATTCTATGATCCTCTTTATTTTTTTTATATTATTTTATCTTCCTACAGTATTAAAAACATCATTCTCGGGGGGGGGGACGACAAAAACCAACAAACAAACCACTTTGAATTTTAAGTAACATTACCAAGATTAAATTATCTCAAACCTGCAGAGGTGCTTATTATATCCAAGTGCAAGCAAAGTAAATTCTATCACAGGCATTAACTCAATTATCCTAGAAATACAGAAATAAAATAGCATGTAAGAGCTTAGGAAAAGAAAAGGCGGTACTCATATCTCAAACTCTTAAGAATCATTGTGCTAAAAATCTTATCTCAATCCTTAAAGCCTTGTTTGAAATCCCAGCATCTATTTTTTAACCAAGACTCAGTTTAGACAGAAGTGATTAATCTAAAATTTCAAGCTGCAAAGTACTGACAGAGCACAAGATCCTCCTTTTGAGAATGGGAAAATAAAAAAAAGCTAACATGGAAATTGACCCATACATTTATCAACTTGTTTTGATAGGAACAGGAATGGGGGGGAAAACCTAACACAAGAAACAAATTATAGCTCTGTCCCGGCTGATGTATTTCATGCACCTCTGAAAACATGCTGGGGAAAAACACACTAACAATAAGCAGAGACCTCGGATTTTTTTCACTGCAGTAAAACTCTCCACCCTCTGAATGTTCTACAAAAGAAATTCATTATCTAATTACCAGCCAGACAAAAAGGCCCTGAATTTTAAAAAGGGCTTCAGACAAGAGGAACCTGCAACTAGCTCAGACTCCTGAGTACCAGGAACTGCAGACGCCAGCAGCTCTCCAGACTGCAAGATCGCTGCCATCCTGGGCAGGACATGGTCACACACTCAATTTAAACAGGAAGTCTCAAAATTCTGTCTCTGCTACAGACAGGATCCTGGGGGGACACTGCTACCAATGGGAAGAGGCAAAAGAAAAAAAAAAAAAAAAGAAAAAAAAAAAGACACCAAAAAGCATGTACATCATTTACCCCTCATTAGTAATTCTCATGCCACTCTTCTCAAAAGGCTAAAAATAGAAATTTCATCAGCACTAACAAAAGGACTGTCAGTTGCTTTATAAGAAACAATTGTTAAAACATGGCAACAGCTAAGAGGACAACTTTTGTTAGGGAAAAAGAAGTAAATTCTAACATTTAAAATACACAACTTGAAACAGTTCAGTGATTTTTAAAAAACATTCCCTAATAAACAAAATTTAGTTTTAAACAGTTCATGAGGAACATGATTTCACTACTACCACTAGTAAAAATCATTAATTAAGCATTTGCCCTAATCCAAACTCCTAGATCAGCACGGTTTTCTTTTGTTACTACACCTGATTTACTGAAATTATGTTCTAGGAGGAATACAGATGAGTGACATATTCTTCACATCCACCTGCATTATCATCAATAGACAAGTTCAGTACATGGATTCTGACCTGTTCCCTGACAATATGCGGATCCTGACCCCTCCTCCTTTAATGCAGCTAAAATACTTAAGCCTAATGTTGATGTATTTACTTTTGAGGGGAAAACTGGCTTTAGTGGAGTGCTTTCAAACTCTGTAAACTGCCTTTGAAAACTTGATGGTTTGGCTTCTGCCAAAAAA
>VZTM01013443.1:272-30398 GCA_013400555.1 Jacana jacana
CAAAGTGCAGCTGTTTCCTTTTAGAAATTTCAAGCTACTTTTAGTTAACTAAAAGGGAGAGGGCATTAAATAGGCCACTTCCTGGACAGTAGACTAAATTAAAGACTAGAAAACAGAGGCAGATATTAGTGTCTGAGACTGGTACTTAAAAGCAATAAAACAAGGAAGTCTTGGTTGACATTCCATCATAATAACATGAGGAAAATCGGATGAGAGGCAGGGTGGTTGTCATTGTCAAGACATAAGGCCGTCTAGGACTCTGCTATAAAAATATGACAATAAAAGATAAAAGCTTACATTTCTAGAGATTTGCGCATGCCATGTATGTACTTAAGGGCTGCTGAGGTTTTTTTGTTGTGTTCATGGTGACGGAATACAGTTTTGCACACAGTCTAAACAATTCATTAACACACACTTAACAGCGAATACAATAAAATTGCTGAGTTCATTTAAAACATATTTAGATTGTTAAAGTATTGTTTCTCTCAATTTATCCAGAAAGCATGTCTCGTTAATCACATTGCAAAAAATGCTTTGAAAATGAATCTTGACAGTGACCAGCATAAAAAAATCTATCCGCCTATCTCATTTAGAAATCTCATGATATTTCTTACTAAAAGCGTGCATCTTTATTATGAACATTGTGAGCTATATATATATCATATATATATATTTGTGTATATACATACATATATATACACAAAGTACATGGGGAGAAAAAAGAGGAAACAACATAAGTATTCCTTGCCAGTTCTGCAAGACACTGCAGTTTCTGCAGGGCTGCCACCTGTTTAAAGACTTCAAGAGACTTTAGTTAGTATCATAGTTTTACTGCTCTGTGACCTTACTATACTATTTTCTATGAGAAACAGCAAAATCTTGTGGAAATATTGATTAATACCTCATCATTAATCTGTTTCTTAACAATGTAAACAAAAGAAAAAACCCAACAATTACCACACTTAATTTCTTGAGTTTTCTGGTTGAAATATAAATTGCATTCTCAGGAAAAGAGAAAACAGAGTGAGTCAGCTGTTCTGATTAAGGCCTCCAGTTCTCCAGAATTTTCACTTGCCAACTACAATGGAAACTAAACTGAGTCCTTCAGTTATTTTCCTTGGAACTATACTTGGACTTGAAATCAGTCCCAGAAGTAAAAAGAGAGAGTAGTCCAAGAGATGTTTGTAAGAAAAGAAAAACTTAAAGAGATCAGTATGAAGTAACAATGGTGCAGTATTCATTACTTTTATTTAAATTTTAATCATATTTTATTAGGGTTTTCTTTTTCTCTTTTTATTATTGTGTGTGCATCACCAAAGGAACATTCTTGTAGAAAATTTACATGTTAACAGACTAACTGGATAAATAACTCTAATAAATAGGTATCTGTTTCCCAAAATAAACATGAAATGAGAAACCATCCAAGGCTTTCTCTGTAATGAATATTATTGAATTGTTCCTTATAACATCAATTACATTAGATCTGCAAATGAAAGATAAAAATAATTATGCAATATTAAATGAAAAAATAGCAAAACAAGTAAAAAGCTGAAATAAATGCCACTCTTTGTAAAATAACAAAAGACTGCTAAGAAATTAAAATTACAAGCTGCAAGCCTGGGGTTTTTTGCATCCTGGGAAAACTGCCAATTCTCCAAAGTCTTCTATATCTGGTACAATCATCTTAGAAAAAAAGAATTTAGAAGAGCAAATGCAATATATACTTTTCTTTAATGCCAACAACATTTTTTAAAAGACAAGTTGAACGTACAAGTGATCAATTTGAAATCTTAAGAGAAGAATACAGATTTTAGAATGACATTATAGTGCACGATAATGACAGTGAACAAAATAATATTTCCTTATTCTTACATTGATATGTACATTACAACGTACAAGTAGACTAATTTCAACTGGGAACCACTTCCTGTGAGCAAACGGTTTTAAGGATCTCTCTACTTCAAATAGAAGAGTTTGGTTATTGAAAGATAAGCTTCATACTGCAAAACTGTATCTTTTAAAGTTACCATTAGACTTCTCATATTGGCAAATATGAATCATATTTTGATCAACATTTTATGAATAGAATTTTCTGGAAGAAAGGTGCAACCAACAGTCAAAAATGATGTTATTACCAAGAGAGAGAATTAATGTCTTCATTAGTGCCCCATCTGGGGGCAATTTGACAATGTCTGTTTTTTAAGGCAGAGGCAGTTTGGTGCTGACTTCAGTCTATGCAGATTGGAGGGGATCTTGGAAAGCACCCAGGCTCCACTGGTGCATGCCTCGTCTTCTGAAGAAACCTAAACACATAAAAGGATGTTACCATGAAGTTTAGCAAAATACATTGACAGGGCTGAAGGCAGAATGAGCAAAGGTCATCTGACAACAGCCTAGTGTATAGTTAACTGGAATAACAAAACGTTTTGGGGAGATTTGCTATTTATGATCCAATAAAAATTTGAAGAACTAGACCAGAGAAATAAGTCCAAATGAGTGTTTTACAGCCAACAATTGCCTCCAGCAGTACAAAAACTGCCTTACCTTCTCCCTTAGTCTGTGGAGAATGTGCACACAAAAAAATCTACTAGTTGGAGAGATTTTTATCACTTATGCTCTCTTTTATCTTTTAAAAGTGTTTTTGGGTTTCTTAAAAATATATATGTCATAACTACTCTCCTATAGTATTTTTTTCTAAGATTTTCTAAGACATGCAAGTCTTGAAAATGATGGTAATAATAAAAAAAGAAAGTCAACGACAATTACAGATCAGGGAAACACCTCAGCTGTGCAATGGAGGAATCTGCGAACATTTCTCATCCACTCCCAGGACCCTCACTATAATTTTACAATTTAAAAGACCTAAATCTTCCCAAAATCCAGTTTTGGAGCAAATTATATGGCCCCAGTTAGCCTAAGCTTTTTGTACATATTTATGTAACTGTATGAATGCGGATGTTTAAAGAAATAGAATTATTACAGAATCATAGAATGATATGGGGTTGGAAGGGACCTCTGGAGTTCATCTAGGACAAAAAAGCAGGTAGTCCTAGAGGAGGTTGCATGAGAACTTGTCCAGGTGAGTTTTGAATGTCTTCAGAATTGGAGACTCCACCATCTCTCTGGGCAGCCTGTTCCAGTGCTCTGCCACCCTCAAAGTCAAGAAGTTCCTCCTTATATTGATATGGAGCTTTTTATGTACAAGTTTGTGCCCATTTCCTCTTGTCCTCTCACTGGCCACCACTGGAAAAAGACTGGCCCCTTCCTCTTGACACCCGCCCTTTAAGTATTTCTAAGTGTTGATCAGATCGCCCCTCAGCCTTCTCTTCTCCAGTCCCCCTTCTCCTCCCTCGACCTGCTGGCCTCACCCTTCCTGATGCACCCCAGGATGCCATTGGCCTTCTTGGCCACAAGGGCACATTGCTCTCTCAGGTCACCCTGTTGTCCACCAGGACTCCCAGGTCTTTTTCCTCAGAGCTGCTTTCCACCAGGTCATCCACCAACCTGTACTGGTGTAGGGGGTTATCCCTCCCCAGGTGCAGCACCCTACACTTGCCCTTGTTGAGCTTCATCAGGTTCTTCTCTGCCCAGCTCTCCAGCCTGTCCATGTCTTGCCAGACGGTGGCACAGCCACCCCTCCCAGTTTTGTATCATCAGCAAACTTGCTGAGGGTACATTCCATCCTTTCATCCAGGTCATTGATGAAAATATTGACAAAGACTGGACCCAGTATTGTCCCCTGGGGGACCCCACTTGTTATGGACCTCCAACTAGATTCTGTGCCACTGACCATGACTCTCTGAGCTCTGTCTTTCAGCCAGTTTTCAATCCAGCTCACTGTCCATTCATCTAATCAGCACTTCCTAAGCTTACCTATGAGGATGCTGTGGGAGACTGTGTCAAAACCCTTGCTGAAGTCAAGTAGACAACGTCTACTGCTCTGCCCTCATCTATCCACCCAGTCATGCCATCATAGAAGGCTATCAGGTTAGACAGACAGGGTTTCAGAATTTTGAAAAATTAAGAAACAAATCTTAATTTAGCTTAAAGAAAATAGAAATCAGAAAGCAAAATAAATCAAGTATCAAGAAGTTAAGGTTTACTCTTCTCTTTCAAGAAAAATTGAGGGACACTGTAAAAAAACCAAACAACAAACCAACACAAAAAATAGGGCTTTGGTTTTGAAATATCCTTACAAAATATTCATCCTATACCAGGATTTTTAAGTTTGAAAGGGACAACTTCTAAAATCAGTGACATAGAGAATGCTTTAGTTGAAATAGCAAAGCCTGAACCCATCATTCTGTGATAACCATTATACATTTTAAATTATTTTGGGATTCTTGTCCAGAAGACCGAGTAGAGCCATAGAATCATAAGATCATTAGAGGTGGAAGGGACCTTAAGGATGACTGAGTTCCAACGCTTCTGCCATGGCTAGGGACACCTCCGACTAGACCAGGTTGCTCAAAGTCCCATCCAGTTGGCCTTGAACACTCCGAGTGTCTCACCACCCTCACAGTTAAGAATTTCTTTCTGGTATCTGATCTAAATCTCCCCTCTTTCAATTTAAAACCATTAGCCCTTGTCCTATCACTACACTCGCTGACAAAGTCCCCTGCCAACTTTCATGTAAGCTCCCTTCAGATGCTGGAAGGCTGCTACAAGGAGCCTTCTCTTCTCCAGGCTGAACAACCCAAACTCTCTCAGTCTGTCCTAATAGAAGAATGGCTCCAGCCCTCCTATCAACTTCATGGCCCTCCTCTGGACCTGTTCCAACAGTTCCATGTCCTTTCTGTGCTGAGGACTCCAAAGCTGGACACAGTGCTCCAGATGGGGTCTCACAAGAGCGGAGGAGAAGGGTAGAATCACCTCTCTTGACCTGCTGTCCATGCTTCTCTTGATGCAGCCCAGGATGCAGTTGGCTTTCTGGGCTGCCAGTGCACACTGCCAGCTCATGTTGAGCTTTTCATCCACCATCACTCCCAAGTTCTTCTCCTCAGGCTGTTCTTCCACCCATTCTCCACCCAACCTTATTTATGCTTGGGATTGCATGTCCCAGGTGCAGGACCCTGCACTTGGCTTGGTTGAACTTCATGAAATTTGCACAACCCCACCTCTCAAGCTTGTCCAGGTCTCTCTGAATGGCAGCCCTTCCCTCCAGCATGTCGACCATGATAAAAGAGATTATTTAATTTTTCTTATAGAATTAGTGGTAGTGGCTTCTGTTTTCTTTTTTGCAAGTAAGCAATGTCATTTGCAGAGAGTAATGCATATTTGTAGAGGGTCTTGCACTTCCTAAGCATCTTTTAGACAGCTATATTTGCTTTTCAAAAGTCACTGTCTTTCTCTCTGTAGACAGTAAGAGTTAGACTAAAAGACTTTTTTTTTTGGGTTTCTAATTTGAAACAGACAAATCCTGCCCAAAATGGAAGGTTGTAGATCACCTGTTAGGTTGTTCCCTACTGCAACTAACACAGAAGCAGGAGGTCTCATATGTTCTCAGGCTACACCTCTGGATTGTCCTAAGAAGCCAAAGTGATGTAAATACAGAGGTTTAGAAAATAAAAGGCATCCTAACAGATCAGTTATTAATTTTTTCTGAGAGCTTACCATGCCCAAAGGGAAGATATGGCTTCAGATATGTGTCGGTGGCATGTTGGAAAAAAAAAAAACAAAAAAACAGATCCACACTAGGAAACAGCTCAGTGTGGGACTAGACACTGTAGGTCCAGTCCAACCACACCAGAGTGATGGGCTCCTCTTGCCACAGAGCTGCAGTTCTGCCAATCCAGGTGACCCCTGGCAGAGCTGCCTATGTTTGTAAGCACATTTATTTTCCAGTTTATCTACCTCTCTCTACCTTGACTTTGAGAATCACTCCTCTTACAATTAGTCTAAACAACATATATTTAAGTATGTCAGGGGACTGATCCAAATAAACCAACAATTTTAGAACGTCAGCTGATGTGTGGTCTCTCCAATGCCACACTTAATCACATCTCTAAGGACTAGATATTATGATGGGAGAAGAAGATTTTCCATTTTTCTATGGAAAAGATTAGGCTTTTTTCCCTATTATTAGTGCAGCATTATGTATTTTTTAATTCTTAAAGATATTTGTTTCCCATTTACTTTAGCTATAGATAAAAAATACATGAAATGAAATGTTTTACAACTTTCCCTTGCTTACAAATTGCCAATAAAACCCTGCCCACTACAGGTTGCAGCGGTCATCTATTCATACAAACCTATCAATCCTCATACAAAATGAGTTTACAAAAAACATACAGATTCAGTGGTTAAGCATACAGTAGGGATGGATTTTTACTGTCTGATGACTTCTGGTACCAACTTTCCATTTCAAGAAAGAAAAATCCATGGTCAGTGAAAAAAAAAGAAAGTGTAATTCTCACAACTTTTTTCATGTGGAACAAGGGATTTGTCTATCTCAGTGGTTGTTGGGCTGAAATGATGTACTCTGATGCTCTTCAGAAATAACAATAACATTTATAATTATAATATTAATAATAATAAGAAGAATGGCAACAACTTGATAAAAAGTAATAGTTATTCTGTAATTCCATTGCAAGAAACTTCAACTAGATACCTCTGCAAGGGTTGCCACAGGTACTCTGCCTCAATGTCTCTACTCAGCCTTTGCTATAATGCTAAGAGCAGGTGGAGGGCATCTAAGAAGAAATATCCTTACATATTAAGCTAGTGATTGTGGAATCCTTTTTCTAAATATACTAGGTTTATTGAGCAAGATATGGCTAGTTTACTTACTGAGAACGATGACTTCCCCGGGCATTGCTAGGTTTTCTACATGCATGATGTTTTCCCTGCCGTTTCTTGCTGTGCTTGTATTTGTCATAGACTAATTGATGCTGTTGAAATGCAGCATTACTGAGGGTAGAGCTGAGAATTTAATCAGGAGGATGTGACACTTAGGGCAGAATATTTGCGTGGATATTAAGCAGAGCACGTTTTCATCTTCCGCTTTTCATTCATGCCTTTGCCATGGCAATCATCGAATGCTGCTTTTTTTAATGCTCTCCTAGGCAAAACTCTAGCTGTCCCCTTTGTAACTGTGAACCTGTCGAATTCACAGTTAATTGTCTCAGAGATCCCCTTTCATCCACCTGTGATCAGTTAGCAGATCAAAAAAGTCAGACACCACTTAAAGACCAGAGGGTCCTAAATCAGTCTTAAGCTGCTGCTTTTAATGGTTTGTTGTGACGGCGGGGTGGGAACACGTGGTTCCCGTGTTATGTCTGGCTGCCCTGGAAGTAGGTCACAGCAAGCGCCCCACGGGAGGCACGGCCGCCACTTTCATCTCCCGCCGTGCTGGCCTGGGCTCGCTCGCAATTGCATTAGCAGCCCAGCTCCCTGCAAATTAAAACCACAAGGAAAAAATATGCAAGGCACGAACAGTCCTGAGAGCTCAGAATATTTAGGCCGCTGAGAAGGAAAATGAGGCTCTGTAGAAGGAAACAGGTCCTAAATGTGGACTCCTAGTAAAAACTTACATTTGTCTTTGATTTTACTATTTTTTTGGATTATTTTGGGACTGGAGTTTTCTTCTGATACACGTTTTCAATTTCAGATTATTTTTTTTTACTATGCATGCATTATTTGCATTGAAAAATGGCAAGAAAACTTTAAATGCCACTTCTTTTCTGCAAAATGTTATTTTTAGGTTTATTGCTAAATAAACCTAAAAATAAATAAACTAAATAACTAAATAAAATAAATAAACTAAAATAAACTAAATTAAGTTTGCTGCTGAAAATATATTTTCTGTGTGCAAAGTACATGAGGAGAAATGATATCCAAAAAACCATGTTTGTCTCTTTTCAGGGCTGCAAATGTTGAATAGAATTAAGTTTTTCAACATGTTAAGCATGGCACATAGAATAGTATAAAACTGTACAGTAGGAAGTTCTTTTATTGTAGTCTCTGATCTTGATTCAAAGGCAGTTCAAAGAGCTACTAGGCTACAAAGGTGATTGTTTATGTCCTCTAATTAAAAAAGATAAAACTCAACGTTTGAGCTAAACTTTCAAGATGGATCTATTATTTAGGAAAAAAAAAAAAAAGAACAAAATAAACCAATCCTCTTCTATAAATATTTTTTAAAGTATTTAAGCAGTTGAGTAATGATGAAAACATTCTAAAGATGATAAAAACATAGGTCATGTTATTGTTATAGCATATTTATAGTGCAAGAACTTGTTTTAAAATTCCATTTATATGAGAGGCATTTCTAGGGCTAGTATGAATTTGACCTTTACTGAAACTTAACACAAGGAAGTATTTATTCCTAATTCAAGTGGAATTTCTTTATTTGAAAACTGTTGTAGGATCTGCTTGTTACTACCAACGATCATATAGTTTCCTGTATAGTACATGCAACCTTGCTAGACTTTATTGAGTCAGTACGTGGTGTGAGGGAGCACAGGAAGTAAGCAGGAGAATGATACTTCGGGTGTAAATTATTCGGTCACAAATATGAATTCAGTCAATACCGAATTGGTCTATTAAGAAACCCATAGTGAGTATCAGAGGTGTTACTCCTCACAGGCAAAGCTTAAATAGAAAGAGCAACATATGCAGAATCTAGCAATCTTAAAGACAGTCTCTTGGGCACAGATCTGGGATACATAGTTGAGCAATAAATACTTTGCTCAACTAGAATATATAGAATTTGTTTAATAGGAGGAAGTGGTAAGTAGAGGGGCACTCCTAAACATATTGATACTGTAATAGTGTTATGTCAGAAGGATCTGATCCAAATTTTACTAAACTGAGCAGGAACTCTATACAATGCAATCTAGTTTGGGCTCTAGTTTGTCATGGAATAGATTTTAGCAAACATACCTTAAAAAATTACTTTCATTTTGTGATTTTGAACTCCTTCCTTTAACTGGGATTTGGTCTTTCTGAAACATTATCGAGCTAAAGTTCACACAGACATTTAAGAAGCGGTAAGATTATGATTTCCAGATAGACTGAAATCAGTTATTTGATTGAAGCTAAAGCCTTCGGTTCAAATAAATAAATAAATAAATAAATAAATAAATAAATAAAAGCCACCATTCCTAATGGAGCAGATGCAGTATTATATACTTTCCTTACGGTCTGATGATTTTCTGTCATTAGGGAGATCTTTAGCTCTCTCTTCAGTAATGAGCCAAATTCAGGTGGCAGGGAAATTACAGCTTACTTTTCTCCAGAGGAGATAGTCTTTATTCTATTGTTTGTCTTCCTAATTGTGTGTGCTTTTTCTATGCTTCATATATTGTTAATTGCTTTTCCGAGCCCTGTGTTGTCAAGTGACTGATTAAAACAGTAAATTTTGTCACCTTTAACTTCTGCCTATAAAAAATGACACATATTTACAAATGAAGGGCTGAATTCTCTCTCTCTCTCTGATCTAATAGTAGGTTTTTAAAATTTGTACATAATGGAAGAGATAAATAGCAATGAAAATCTCTTCAGTGCCTGCTGAAAAGAAGGCTTGGGTCTAGATGTTGACTACACCAGTTCATATATTTCAGACAAAAGACATAATTCTCTTCCCATAATTCTGTTTAATTCCAGCACCCTGAACCAACTCTCATTAAGTTGGAGAAAAAATAGACTGATATAGGTGTAATAATTTAATCCTAGGCCACTAACAATTTATCAGCTGATATGATCCATATTTTTTAAATGTATATTCCTAACATGTCACAGGAACTATGATATATGGACCAAAAAACCTCTGGGAGGTGCAAACACTGTGTGTCACCTAATGCTAAACTTATTCATTGTTCTGCATACTTAAAGTATGTTCTTTCTTCTTTACTTACACAACTTTGGGTCACTCCTACATCCACACAGAAGACTTGGAAACAAATCATAATTTTGTTCATTTCCACAAGTCTCTGAGGCACAGTGATGTTGTCCAGTCATCAGAGTGAAGTTATGCACTAACCTTCGTCTAACACCGTTTACTCAACTCTTTCATAGAAACCAGCAAGAAACTCAAGTCTTCTGTGGTGGGTCAAGCAAAGGAGGCAACCTGAGATGTCTCTGATAAATCAAAGGGTCATAATTTCCTTCCAAAAGCTCAATTACTTTCCTGTTTTCATGTTGCCTGGGGGAGGTGCAACACTGACTATGAATTTCATATTCCCTGCCTTTCTGTTTATGTTTGACAACACTTTTGAGGTGATACACAAACAGAGTACCATTTTTTTTCAACATCTACTGGAATGCAACTTCCTTCATAGTGTCATATAATGGATTGGGTTGGAAGGGACATTAAAAGTCATCTAGGTCCAACCACCCTGCCATGGGCAGGGACACCTCCCACTAGACCAGGTTGCTCAAAACTTCATCCAACCTGATCTTGACCACTTCCAGGAGAGGGATATCCACAACTTCTCCAGGCAACCTGTTCCAGTGTCTCACCACCCTCACAGTAGAGAATTTCTTCCTGGTATCTAATCTAAATCTCCCCTCTTTCAGTTTAAAACTGTTACCCTTTGTCCTATTACTAGACTTACTGATGAAGAGTCCATCCCCATCTCTGCTGTAGGCCCCCTTTTAGTACTGAAAGGCTGCAATAACGTTTCCACAGAACCTTCTCTTCTCCATACTGAACAATCCAAACTCTCTCAGCCTATCTTCATAGCAGAGGTACTCCAGCCCTCTGATCATCCTCATGGCCCTTCTCTGGACCTGTTCCAACAGTTCTATGTCCTTCCTGTGCTAAGGACTCCAGAGCTGGACACAGTACTCCAGGTGGGGTTTCACAAGAGCAGAGGAGAGGGGTAGTTTCACCTCGCTCAACCTGCTGTCCATGTGTTTTTTTTGTGCAGCCCAGGATTCAGTTGGCGTCTGAGCTGTGAGCACACATTGCCTTCTCACTTGCAGCTTTTCGTCGACCCGTACCCCTAAGTCCTTCTTGGCATGCCTGCTCCTAGTTCGTTCATCCTCCAGCATATATTGATATGGGAGGTTACCCTGACAAAATTCAACCAATTCCGCATTCACCAAACAGCCTGCCCATTAAACCTGTATCTCTCCATTTAGAGGGAAGGATGTTGTGTAAAACTATGTCAAAGACATTGCAGAAGCCCATTTCTTGATTGTAAGATATGATAGCAGACTTAAGACTTAACAGATGATACTCATAAGATCATACTTATTTTAGATATCTTGTTCATAGACCAGTCCTTTGAAATATGTCCAAAAATTAAACCATTTAACCAGAATTTAGAGTGTGGCTTTTCCATTTACATAAAATGAAACCAAAAACAATATTCATGAAACACATACATACTTTATGTGTATTCTCAAAATAAAAATATGAGTTCAATACAACTGACAGTTATATTTTTATTATGGTGAATTTTTAATAAAAGATACCTTAGATATGTCTTTTAAAATGCAATAAAATAATAACAGGATTTTCTTTTTATGGTCTAAACATGCTTTACTTAAAAAAAAAAAAAAAGTAACAGATGTTTTCTTTTATCTGAACTTCAAACAATACTTTCTAGGACTCCATTATTGTAGTAACATCAAGTGGGGGAATATTAATTAAAATTATGTTTGGATCATATTTTAAGATATTTAGGTCATCTAGTCCACGTTTTTACAAACTTACACATTTTTGTCGTTATTTCTATGAATAATACAATTATCATCAAATTTCAAATTCTAATAGCACCATTTCATCCTGATTATAGAATCATTTCCATTTACTTACTTTAAAGAAATAGTAACTCTGTCTCAGTTCCAGTCGAAATTTTGGAGCTTGAGCTTTTCTGCCTTTGCAGGGATCAGGTATCTCTTATGTGGTTGGTGTTAGTCTAAGCACATTAACATTTCTGATGTCCACTGATGTTGTGGTATCAAAGAAGTACTGAAGTACAGCACTGAAAGCCAACATCAGTTTAATCCAAATCCTGGGGACTATGTCTGTTCATACTTAATTTACTCAGACAGCTGCAAAGCATAAAACTGAGACACCTCACAAAGTACAAGCTGTAATGTTGATAGAAGAAAGGTTTTTCTAGAACACAGTTAAGTCTCTTCATCCAAGAATAAAATGTTCACTACAACTAGAACTCTACAGTATCTTTTTCTCAGTCATAACTATTTATTTTTTTTGCCCTTGGTTTACCTCAACCTTTTCCCTGTGATCACCTTGTACATTTTCTAAGGTGATTATAATGTGCCAAAAAGTAAACCTATTGTATAGTACCTTGGCTAAACATCAGCATTTTGAGCCAAAAATTTCTCAGTTCCAAGCTGTAAGAGAGTCAACTGAGCGTCTAGTCCTTGACATTCTTAAAAGTTCCAGAGATGATTTATATTGGTTTTGACTCTTCTGGAGATGATTGCAAGCTGATTGAATTCCATAGTTCAGGACTCTAATTCTGCTGTTGCTGGACATCGTAATACAAGAATGGTTTCTGGAGCATTTCACTATGAATTCATTAGCTCCATGATTAAATGACCCTACACAGAGTAAGTGGAAAAAACAACACCTTCATCAGGACATTCTGGTTAGGGCTGTTACAGACAATTAGTTCCAGGAATCCTGTATTAACTCTACTCCAGCTGTTAACAGGTGATTTACATGTCTTTACCTACGTTATTTCTGTTGCATAAAATAAGTAAACAAGGAGTCAAGAGGTTAGATGCTTTTTTATAAAATTACATATAATTATTGCAGACATGACAGCCTGTTTCCCAGGAATCTGAAGACCGCAAGGAGTCACTAACAGGAGAACTCACAAAGGTGTTTCTTCAAACAATATAAAAGGCTAATAAAGCAAAGTCAACCTGTGATCTATCAAGAAACTTTGGGAGGTAAAAGGTATAAAACATTCTTAATTGCAATGGTTGCTAGGGTAGAAGGAATAGAGTTAACTCTAGAATTCTGCCAGGAACAGACATTTCATCATTTCTAGTGCTGGTTCCATCTAAGTAACAGTAAATGCTGAAACTATAAAACTCTACAATGGAATTTCATATTTACTATCATTACTATACTTCAATATGTATACTTTTTTCTTTACATTGTTGATACAAGTTAATAAGAAATCTAAATGCAGTTTCAATATTAAAGGAATAAAAAAATAGAAGCTTTTATTACTGTTGAATTTTTTTTAAGTATTGAAAGCAAAATTACAAATCATCTGAAATTTGTAAGGTATTTCAGTTCTCATAAAAGTTCAAATTCTCCAAAACATATTTGTCTCATATTTTCTTATCAGCCTGTTAACGTCCTTTTAAAATTTATTTCTTCATATGTTTTACTGTATATCTCAGAAAGACTATTATTTTGGCACATACTTTGAGTGAAATTACCTGAAGAAATTAGGTCATTAAGTCTTGTAGCAGTACTTAGTTATATTATTTAGGTATTTTTAATTTTTTGTGTGTGTGTCTAATGATCATATGTTAAGTTGTTTTGTGAAGTATTTATAAATACATGTGTGAATATACACAAATATATCAATATAAATATTTTCTGTTTAATATTTTATGTATCTTATTCTAAGATCATCTTACTTGATAATGTTTTTTATAATACACTGGCATCTCACTGGCAGCAAAGGTTGGCCACATAACCTCATTAAAATTCAAAACAATCATTTTAACAAACTACTTAATAGCAATCCCAGTTTTGCACCAGAAAAAACTATTGTATTAGATAAGGACACTAGCACAGCTTCAGGTAGTCCGAGGGGTTCTGGTCACGAGTTCCCACTAACATATATTCATGTATTCCTTGGGGAAAAAATCTATTGAAACACTGCCATAAAGTGCTTTATGCTAAGATTTCCATACCATGAATCACACAGATTTACTTTTTCCGTTTATATTTTACTTTTTTTTTTCTTGGCCTACTTGACGCGCCTTCTTTGTTGAATCTTTCTTTGCTGAGTGTTCCACTCATTCTCCACAGATTTAAAGGGGGAAAGGACATTGATTATGATTCATCCAGGCATTATTATGAATCCTGTTGTCCAGATCCATTCAAATGTAAATGTCAGATAAATATAGTTCATTTAGCACCCATATATGTGTAAATGTGTCTGTTCTTTCTTATTTCAGAAATGGAAGGCAGCTGTGTAGATGTTTTGGTAACCGTCCATCTCCTCTAATGAAGAAAGATGTAAGATAAAGTTCTCTGATTTTCACAGCTTTCAGCAAAGAAAATTTACCAGGAAGTGTTCATCAGGTGGCATTTTTTAGGTTGAATCCTAGAATGAAAACATTAAATTCAAGACAATTATGGCATTTTTATACCCTGGAGTCCTGATTCACAAAAAAGACAAAAGAAAACATATATTCAGGTATTTATTTCTACAGTACAGTTGTGTTTTAAGTATTCCTCTCCACCTCTTCACCTTCAATTAAAAGACTTTTTGGAGCGTCCTTCAGATTTAATTAATTAATTAAGTAGAGAAAACTGACTATCTGAAGAGGTATCACTCTATATTTGTCACTGGTATAAACTGATGTAACAGCTAGCCATGGTAACACTTTCATATGTTATCAAAATCTAAAATAATCCTACTGATCAAAATTACCATACCAAACTGACAATCTGAATAAAATCCACCCTCAGTATTCTTTTCTTCTATACTTCATGTTGTAAAATAATTCTTGTTTATCAATTCTGCAATGTTTTACCTTTACTTTCTTCCACGGAAATTTCTTCCCCAGCTCATGAACCTTAAAAGCTTGAGTTAACAAATAAATTACAGATTTATAGGGATGAAAGAGACAGTGGACATTCATTTAATCTATCCTTCTGCCTCAGAACAAGATCATCTTAGGTCATGGAGACAGATGTTTGTGCAATTGCCAACAGTAAGATCAGTCTACTCTAGCTGTCCTGCAGTCTTTTGCAGTGTTTCACTGCCTGTATCATTAAAAATCTTTTCCTCATGACTAGCCTTAGTGTAGGCTTGGTCAGGTGACATAAACCAGTTTTAAGCGCCCAGTTCTCACTGAATATCAGTGAGATATGGTTGTTTAATTTCCCCATTTAATGTATGCTTTTAACCTCTCTCTGTATTTATAATCATTATGATATTTTTATTTGTGCATATTTTAATCAGGATTAGAAATGAATTATTTTTTTCTTCCTGAAAAAAGACATTCTTAAATTGCTTAATTACATCTAGAATATTTAGAGTTGCCACAAATAAGTAGCTGTGAAGTTGATCCATTAAACAGCAAAGTAACAGGTATTAAGATCTTCGAGTAGAGACAGGATGGAGCAATGGTTTCTTTTCATAATACTTAGAACAGAAAGCAAACAATTATTCATTATGACACGCCAAACAGTCTTTGAGTAGCAATCTCAGAATGAAGTGGTGTCAAATTATCAATGGGAGGTCTCCTGACTGCAAGATTTCAGCAAAATAATCATGACACATAACAGAAACTCACAGAGCAGAGGAATGCTACATTAATTAGCTGTGCTTGTCCTCAGACTATTTTTGTTCTGAATCTGCATTTATGGTCCTTCGTGCTGCTGCATTTCCATAGGCTGACCCATCCACCCTCATCATCTTATATGGACCTTTTTAGAACCATATTATGCATGCAGAAACAGCACAGGATCCCACCATCAACCATTGCACCATTATTTTCCATATGTCGTCTTCACTATCTTTGTTATTTAAATTGCTTGAAGTTATAACAAACACATTCAAATAGTTTATCAAGTGCAGGGGATTTCAATATATAAGTATAATTATAATTAAAGTTCATTGTTGATTCACATTTTATATATAGACATTGGCTTTGTATGCATTTCCAATTTGAATGTTAATAGCTCCAGCAGTCATTTACATTCTACACCAAATGTTTCTGTGGAGCTTTCTACTATATGTTTAATTCTTCTAATATTATTTTTGTTGTACAGTATTTTAACAATTATAATTTATTTATACTATAGACTTTATGGAACTGTGGTCTGTAGATTGCAACACAATCATTGCCCTGAAGATATTAAAACCCACCTCATTCACAGTGAGATGCAATATAACTTGATTCCTTTTTTTGCTATCAAAATATTTCTGGTAAATTTTTCTACTAATTCTTTCATAAATTCTTAAAATCATCCTTTAAACAGTGCAATCAAACAATCATATTATAAAATATCATGTTATCAGGAATATTTTTTATAGAATTCTGAGTTTTTATATGTTTCCAGAGGACTGAGGAGTTAGAACAAGTTCTGTCATATACAGAACCTAGTTGTGGCTGTACTTAGGAGGCTTAGGAGAAAATATAAGAACAGGCAGAATATATAATATTTTCCTGTTTCTGGCGATTGGTGACTCAATAATTTCTTTATAACATAAGCTAAAATCATTATAAAGCCCTTATGTCTATTTCATGAAATTGTCCAGACTATTCTTGAAACTATATAAGCTTTTAGCATCCACAGTTTTCTTCATCAGGGTGTTTTGCATATTCACTAAATAATTCACTACAAAAATATCTTTGTCTTTGCTTTAAAAAAACCAACCTCCTTAGGACCTTCAGTTCCTAGTTCTTTTAATGGAAAAAAGAAAGAATAGCTGATCTTTATTACATGTCTCAGTGTTACCAACAGTTTCCCAGATACATGACACATCTGCCCATTTCCAGCTTGGAGTCGCTGTTTATTTACTCAGTCTTCCAATGGGGACACTATGGGTATGTGGAGGTATAATTACTTTTCTTATTTAGTTCTTTATTCCTATTTCAGTAGCTTGCATCTTGCTTTATTGGTCTTCATACAGCCTAAAATTGTCTACTGTAGGTTCCAGAACCTGTTGAGGTCATCAGGTTAAGGCTGTTTTTTCCTGACTTTCATTTTATGTTCAATTACAGGGAATTCCAACCAGTCAAGTCCAGATACCCCATTTGGCTGTAGTTCTTGTAGGCAGCCCTCTTTACTCTGCTTGTTTAAACTAAAACAATTAACAAACAAATACTTTCATTTCATTCTTGTAGACTGTGAATGTGTTGAACAGCATTGGTCCCAGAAGAGATCTCTGACATACTACAGGGGTGACCTTCATTCATGGAGGAAAATCATAGAATCATACAATTGTTAGAGTTGGAAGAGATCTTAAACATTATCGAGTTCCAACGTCCCTGCCATGGGCAGGGACACCTCCCACTAGAGCAGGTTGCTCAAAGCCCCATCCAGCCTGGCCTTGAGTGCTTCCAGGGATGGGGTATCCACAACTTCTCCAGGCAACCTGTTCCAGTGTCTCACCACCCTCACAGTAAAGAATTTCTTCCTGACATCTAATTTAAACCTTCTCTCTTTCAGTTTAAAACCATTACCCCTCATCCTATCACTACACTGGCTGAAAAAGATTCCCTCCCCATCTCTCCTGTAGGCCCCCTTCAGGTACTGGGAGGCCGTTATAAGGTCTCCCTGGAACCTACAATCACTTCTTTACTCTTTTTCTCTCCTTTAAACAATGTTTTTATCAATTCAAAGCCCTTTACTATCTTATAATGATCACTTAGGATAATTTTTATGATTATACTGAAGCGCAATAGATGGTGTCAAAGGGGCAAACTATGTAACTTTTGATGCCATCTTGCACTGGAATGTATGTGCCAAAATCTTTTAAAAAATAGGATTGATTTGTGTTTAGAAGAATGTTCAACCATATTTCTGCTGAAAAACTAGAAAATCAGGAATATTTTGAATAATATCTTACTTTTAAAATTCCAAAATTTAGCTGTTATGTACTTTCACTTGTTCTATTAAATTGTTATTTTGCAAAACAATTTATTAAACAAATACAGTCTAGAAAAGATCGCTCACATTGTGAGCTACTAGGTACTTCATGGCATAAAACTAACAGATCTCTATCATTGTAACTATTTCTGTAGCTTTTTTTCTTCCCCTAAAATTAATCTTCATTTTGTTTTTGCTCTCCTTTCCTATTTAAGTTGTTAGGTAGTCAGGACAGAAGTCATAACTCTT
Source organism: Jacana jacana (assembly GCA_013400555.1). NCBI lineage: Eukaryota > Metazoa > Chordata > Aves > Charadriiformes > Jacanidae > Jacana > Jacana jacana. The sequence continues at coordinate 18,295 of VZTM01013443.1, forward strand.
CCTCCTTAGATTTGACCTAGTCAAACAGGGTTTTAAGCTTTCTAGTACAAACAAATATCAGTCAAAGAGAAATCATCACTGAATTCATTTTGGTACAAAGAACATGGTCATATCTGCAGAAATTGAAATAATTTCTTGGAAATGAGTGATTTTGTAAGAATTTAGGAGGCACATTAGTTAAGCAACTCAACAAGAGCCCTCATTAGTACTAGTGTGGAAAAAAAAAAGGTAATACTATTGGAATGCATAAACAGGGCAGTAATACATAGAAAACATTCAATGTGAAAAAGTTCTGTAACCTCTCTTTACATTAATGAGATATGATTCATGTTGCCCTAATACAGTCATTTAAAATAGGCTAAATGAGTCATGTCCTGAAAGTTTCTGTTTCTCTCAGTTGCCTACAAAGAAAACCTGAATGTCTCAATTGTAGATGTCTATGGAGTGATGTAAATTAGTTGAGCTGATTCCTTTAACAGAGCTTCCTGTGCCCCCTTGATATGTATATGGTACCAGGGTTATATTTAGTGTCTGCATTTTTAAAATAGTTGTAAAACTGGATGAATTACTGAAAAATATGAGGGACAAAGAAACTGTCCCTCCAGAAACTGTGTGCTACGATGAGGCAAAAAGAGGGGGTTATGAATGAGGCATGGTCTAAATTGGTCAAGATGTATTTCAGTCAGTACTGCTGCTGAGAGGAATCCAAGGCTTGACTAATAAATATAGGGGTCAGATGATATGATCTAATCATCCTTACTGACCTTATACTCTTAATCTCCATGATACGAGGAGAACAAGGAGGAAAATACAATAGTACACTTTTTATACTAAAATGCTTTGATTTTTTTTCTAGTTGAGAGCAGAAAATGTCCTCAACATAGCACTTCTGAAATTAGCTTTACTTGGCAGCAACCACTTCAAACTGATAACAGAAGTAAATCTTTTTTTTTTTTTTTTTTCCTCCAGGAATTAAGGGAAGAAGGTGAAAAAGTTCACTTCTATGCATAGCAAATTTCACTATCAAAAATATGCCTATCTTTATTTCATGTATTCATGTATGGGGAAAAAAAGTGTCTTAGGAAACATGTCAATCTTATAGAAGCAGCAAACAAAATTCTTGCAAATAATTCCATTAATATTACTGAGTCATGGACAATTTTTATGATGTTATATGGAAGTATAATTACAATGGACAACTCTTTTGGAACCAAATTGATCTATTTTTTGATCTATGTCTACTTTTCAAACATGTCTCCACTTGTTCACCATTCATGTAAGTACTGTTGCAACCTGCTTGTGCCTACTTAGAAACCCCATGGCAGAGAGAAGCATTGAATTCCCAGTGCCTCACCCATAATTCCTTCTGCTTAACCACTGGACATAGCTTCTTTTCTCGGCAGTTTTAAACAGAGTAAAAGAAAAGCATGAAATAATCATGGCATCACACACTGACAGTACATTCTTAAGGGAAATTTTCCTCCAATTCAAAAAATAAAAGGGAAAAATCATTCCATGGGGAGACAGGTTACTGTAGTGTCAAACTCCAAGACAGAGTGAAGTCTTCTGCTAAAAGTAGGCAGAGAAAAAAGTTCCAAATACAATGAGAGGATATCTAACAGAAGAAGTTATAATGAGGAAATATTGTTTTTGTAATGAAGCTATCTAAGTCATTGACTGGACCTGAAAGAAATATTTGAAAAAGATGCCTAAAAAGTTCTCTAATACTAAATGAAATAAAGAAAATATTTTATTTTAAACCTGAGAATGCTAACTGAATGGAGCAGCAGATGGAAAAAAAGACAAATAAATAAACAGAAATGCAACAAAATTTTTAATCCTCTGAGCCTTGTGAAGACTCATACAGAGAACACAAATATAGCATAAATACATTTTCATTTTAATAAGAGAAACAGGGAGAATTAGATGACAAAACAACAGTTTGCTTTTGTGAGGAGGCATTTTCTTCTTACTAGGAGAAATGGAACGATAAGTACAGCCAACATGAAAAGTGTGTTCCAGTTTCAGCAGCATGGAGAAATGCTGAAAGCTTTACAGACTACCTCTTAAATAAATTGCAGATAAAGAAGGATTAAGATAAAAAGATCCTTCACCACTGACAAGTGAGGAGTAAGAAAACAGTGTAAAATTATTTTTAGAAATGGGTTCTGTATAAGGAATATTTTGTGATTTTAGGCTGAGTCCTGAGTCATCCAGAAAGGTGATATGATGCAGATATATGCCTCCAAGTCCATTGCTGTGGAAAGAGGAGAAAGAAGATTTACTTTGGTCCAATACCAGAAGAAATAGCAACCTCCTTCCCCCTCAACTCAGCTGTGTTCAATAAACCTGATGGAAGACTGTATAGAGCCAAGATCCCACCAACGCTGAAGAAAGAATAAATAAATGCACACCTGCAGCTTTCTCCTGAACTATGTAGGGCCAAGGGGGAGGAGTTGCACACCAGTTTAGGGTGGGATCCAGCTCAGCCAGTTCCGGCTGCCTACCTGCTAAGCTTCTGATGGAAACTAGCTATATAGGCTCCTGTCTTTCTGTAGGGAGAGATTATCCCTCCAAAAGGACACTTATCTCCTCTGAGGAGAACATGACCAGGTTGAGATGGCTATCTTGCTCCATTGATGATTTAACAGTTTCAATGTCTAGCATACAGTATGTCTAACATACTTCTAAGGAGAGTTAAAAATAACATAATAATAATAATAATATTTTTTATTTAAAAAGAATAATAAAATTCAGACACTTCTAAGGTATGAGGCAAGTCTTTTTTCTGAGTAGGTTTAATGTTAGGTGTTCGTTTTGAAAGAATATTGCGGTTACCTCAAGAACTGTTTGTTTTCAGAGTTCTTTATTTTGCATCTGGAGACTTTTATTATGAAAGAAAATATTCCTTGCTGTATGTGGTCACTACAGATTCTTCTGATTTTAGTGCTTTGATGAGATCTTCATCACATTGCTACATGAATTTGAATCGTTTCTCTGTTGTACTGTACTTCAACCAGTACTGTGGAGCTACTGGGATCTGCAAGATAACTAACACTCTTGCAGTTTCTCTATACTGTCATGTTGTCATTAATGTGCATTTAGTATTAGAGTCCTCTGACAGGGTATGTGTTAGTTTAGACCTAAGTTCTTCTCCAGGGTGAGCCAAATCTTTCACCAGTGGGAATGGAGAGAAGTGCACGCTGGCTCCCAATCCCTGAGTCCAGTAAGGACTTGTATGATGAATAAGTACAGAATTCAGACTTCAAATCGTATTTCATTCTTTTGGCTTCCTACCAGTCTAGTGCTCACCTCAGAAAAAAACAAAACCAGACCAAACACAAACTGCCAGTCTCTTAATGTACACTGAAGGAGAAGGCTGAGCAGACCTTCCCTTTGTGCAATCTGGACACCAGCTGAGCAACCTCCCCAGCTTTCTGGGTAAAAAGTAGCCTCTCAGGCTAGTCAGTGCCAGGGTACTGCAGGTCTTTAAGAGTCAGAACCTTATACAGTGCCGTCTATCAATCTGAGAGGCAGTGAGAAGTGCCAGACATTCCCAGAAAGACATACCACGCAGCTAGCAAGCTGCCAAATTCCGCACCAGTTGTGTGAAATTCTGAGAAGACTTAAGAGAATCATATACAGACTGCATTGCAGAAACCTCATACAGAGGGACTGAGACAAGGTTCTTTATCTCTTATACTAGGTGCTTACTTTTCTCAAACTGAAAGGCTGTGGGTACTTATTAAAAATATAAGCCTTTTAAGAATCACTTTAAGTAATGAAGTGTTGAAAAATTTTCATGGCAAAATATTTTACTGAACTGGACTGCAGATATCTGTTACTGGAAAAAAAGTGTTCTTAAATTTGTCCTCATCCAGTAATCCAAGATACAAAGTTTGGTTATTCATTTTAATTACATTTGGATAAAAAGCCTTAATAATGTAAATACAAGTACTTTTGTCTTTATGGGCATAAAATAATTGAAACAATAGAATTAAAATAATTCCAAACATCTTCCACTCATCTTAATTTGAGGAGTCAACTTTGAGGATTAATTTAAATGCCAACATTTTTAACTATTTCACTGCTGCTTGTCATCTCATCACTATCCATCACATGTAGATGAACGTACCTGTCATGCTATGATGTTTTATTAATTTGAAAGAACCTTTCAGCAAAAATATGGCAGAAGATTTATTTAGAATATGCAAATAACAAAGTAGCTTACTGCATATTCTTTCAATCACTTGGATAATTGGGATTCTTCTGCTGCTCTGACAAATTAGAGTAAAATGGTGCTTACTTAGCTGACAGCTGAAAAAAAGTGTTAGACTCCTGGACAGCAGCTTCCTTGCTATGGGAAGCTATTTCTGCAGAGCAAGGTCAGCTGCCTTGGGCTTACAACCAGTGAGCAGTGATGAGAACAGGGTGAACCATGGATTCTAAAGATGTTGGTAAATATTAACAAGAAAGTTAATTAAAATATGGTTTGTCTGCCAAAAATCTATTTAATAAGAACTATTAAATGAAAATTTAATTTCATCATTTTAACTGACTATTGTTTGATGGAAACTGGTTTAGAGCTAAGTGTCATTGCTCATTTTTAAACCTGCTTGTTTGGTTGGTGTTTTTACTGAGATACCTAAGATGTGTCACATTTTTATTGTAGAGACCTTAGAAACTACTGGGGTTTTTTATCTCTAGATCCTAAGATTCATAATAATTTTCTCCATATTGCAGCTGAAAACTGAAAGGAGGAATTAATGTTCTGATATTCAGAGAGAAGGAAAAAGACGTACAATTGTTTACATGTATCTTCCTCCATTTAGAAGACAAAAATTCATCATACTTAATGGAAAAAAAAACCCAACCCAAACATAAAAAGGGCTGATTCAAAACCAGCCAATACTCCTTCACCTAATTATTGTCATCATGTCTTCTGGATACTGCCACTCTTCAATGCCCTGCTATGTCTCCTGTACCCACTTGCTGGGTTATGATCATAGAAAATACCTGAGCTGTGCTTCCACATGCAGCTGTGTTGATCTCATCATTTATTACACTGAGAAAGGACAGCCTCACTCTCTTGTCCCTCCTTACCTTGGTCTCTCCCCTTCTGCCTCTACCCATGGTCTTTTATATTCCCCTCCTCCCTTGCGTCAGCTCTGGTGCTCATCGCAGTCTCCTGTGGGACTGTTTATATAACCAGGCAGAAAACTAAACAGTGTCTGCTGGTTAATGAGTTAAATCAGTTCTTTGAGAGGTCCAACAAGATCATACTATTTTTCCAGGTGATGGGGAAGCTCATTCAAAGACAGGGAGCAGATGAGATCAAGATCTTCTTTTCCAGAGGTGGCAGTGAATTGCTGTATGCCCGGTCTCCACACCTTATAAAATCATACCTTTGCTTATAGGCCTGTTATATAGGGAGAACTACTTATGCTGAAAGGCTAAAGTCCTAACACTGATATGGATTTGGAAAAAGTAGCTCAACTGTCCTAGCAAAAAATATTTTGTTTATATAAGGTCAGGGTTTGCACTCAACTGCATTGCTGGCAGTTAGGTCTGTATAGCTCCACCAATACAGACTAATAAACTTACATGAAACTAGAAATACATCTAATAGAAAAAAAAAATTAACAAATTCTGATAAAGCTAATTTTTGTACCATGCTTAATGAAATTAGGAAAATTTATAATCATATAGTGATAAGAGCTGTGTGTATATAGTTGGGTATATCCTAATATATTTTATATTTATAGAGTTGTGTGTATACAGAAGGACATAATATATTTTATATTTACAAACATATGTATTGTTTACACATGCAAACCTCATTTATATGAGGAATACAACGTACTCAATTTATTTGATGTGTTGCACACAAACTTTCAAGTGTAATGATAGAAAATTATTAATAATGTTAGCATAAATGATTCATCCCACTTTATGGGGAATTTATCTTTTTATAATCTGCTACTTATATTTATTGATAGGGAAAACAGCAGGCAAGTGAAAAGCTTAAATAGGTGAAGCAGACTGAAATTAATTAAACAGACAGTGCTAGTTGAAGCATCTGCACACTGCAGAGGACCCTGACCTGGGAACTGCACTTACCCTCAGGCCCCATGGCACAGACCCACTGTCAGATCTAAAGGCCTTTGTTAACAACAAGCTTATTGGTGAGATCAGTCACAGGGAATCGGTTTTGGTTCATTCCAAGGCAGTGAGGTTTTGTTTGTAGATGTCAGGAGGGATTTAGCAGAGGAGACGTTATAGAGAAATATCCATAGGATAACTAATTAAATTGAAAGATTTTCATCCTATACTGGAGGAAGATGCTTAGGCTCAAGGGACTTATAGCCCTAGAAGTCACATGGATCATTCTGAGACTTTCCCATCACATCAGAAGAGCAGGCTGAGCAAAAAGTAAACAAAGGTATTTGGCTTCATCAGATGTTCTACTAGCCTCACCTAGGGAGAAACATGCTTCCTTTCACAAATAAACAAAAGTACAGCATGTAAATATGAAAAGGTTTTACTTAGTATACTGTTCAGAGGATAATCCAATAGTGGTAGAAGAAGGTATCTGAAAAACTTGAATGAACATGAACATATAGTTTGGTATGAGTTATGCTTGCCCTGCACTGGCATAATCATATAACTACAAGCAGAATGAAGAAAATAACTAAATGACTAAAAATCCCCTGTAAGACTGTAAAATATTTGGGGGAGAAAGAACCAATAAGCTGCCCAAAAAAAACTATGTAGTTTGCTGCTGTGATATGTTGTTTTGCTTTGTTTTCCAGAAAAGAGAAAAAAAAAATCTGTATCTTGTTAATTATTCCTGTGCTTGCTTCTTTAGTGACTGCAAAGGGAGATTTTACTAGGCTTACAATGTTGAAGTTATTAAGCAGGAGGGGAAAAAAAACCAACAAAACAAAACAAAACAAAAAGAAAAAAAGAAAACCCATGAAAACTTGAATCTGTAACATGGAGGAGTAGTGATCAGGAAATGGTAGAAGAGAAACAACCTGGGGTTGGGTGACTCAGTTCAAGCAAGGAAAAGCCCGTCTTGAAAACAGTGGAACTGATAAAGTCTGCCTTCCTAGGAATTCATATCTCTTGGCTGGGATATCTGGTAGATAAAGCAGGAACTCTGATCAAAGCTTTTCCAGAATTTGAAAAATTGAGTACGTTTAGCTGCCTTGTAAACTCTCAGTTGTCTAATAAAGAGCGAGTTCACGGAGCAACTTCCTCATTGGAGATGCTAATGATGCTAATAGAGTTACTTCAAATTTCTAAGAACATAACATTTTTCAAACTCTGTTATAACCAGTGAGCAGGTTCAAAAGCTGGACAACACAAACACAGCCTAGCTTTAATGCTTAACAGCTTTTTCATTTTCACAAAACCAGTTGAAAAAATATTAAACTTTAGCATCAAAATAATACAGATCTCAAACCCCAGTCTATTAACAATAAATACTTAACATGATAATAACTAATTTTTTGGTCCATGATGCTTTGCAATAATAAATTTTACTATTAATTATGTACAATAATGAACATAAGAATTAAATTATATGTAATAATGGGGTGCTGGTCGACAGGCGGCTGAACATGAGCCAGCAGTGTGCCCAGGTGGCCAAGAAGGCCAATGGCATCCTGGCTTGTATAAAGAGTAGTGTGACCAGCAGAAGTAGGGAGGTGATTGTCCCCCTGTACTCAGCACTGGTGAGGCCGCACCTTGAGTCTTGTGTCCAGTTCTGGGCACCTCAACACAAGAGAGATATCGAGGTGCTGGAGCAAGTACAGAGGAGGGCAACGAAGCTGGTGAGAGGCCTGGAGAATAAGGCTTATGAGGATCGATTGAGGGAACTTGGATTGTTTAGTTTGAGGAAGTGGAGGCTGAGGGGAGACCTCATCACTCTCTACAACTGCTTGAAAGGGCATTGTAGAGAGGTTGGTGCTGGTCTCTTCTCATGGGCAATTAGCGACAGAACAAGAGGGAATGGCTGCAAGCTGCAGCAGGGTAGGTTTAGGTTGGACATTAGGAAAAAGTTTTTCACAGAGCGAGTGGTCAGTCAGTGGAATCAGCTGCCCAGGGAGGTGGTGGAGTCACCCTCCCTGACTGTGTTTAAGAGTAGATTAGATGTGGTGTTGAGAGATATGATGTAGGGGAGAACTTGTAGAGTAGGGCTGATGGTTGGACTTGATGATCCTAAGGGTCTCTTCCAAACTAAATGATTCTATGATTCTATGAAAAGTATTTCAAACCTGTTTGTGAAAAAAGTAATGTGTTGGAGATTGCCAGAGCAATGCTTGTTTTCAAAGTAAACCTTGTCTTATAATATAACACAAGGAGAGTTAAACTGTTTAGCAAAGTAGCCGCATCTGCATTAGAAGCCAAAACCAAGTAAAACTGAGCAAATACATGACTCTGTCACTCTGTTTTGAAAATATACTCCAGTAGCTTCTGCTGTTAATAAATACTGCAAGTACTTTCATGAGTCAAAAGTGGTATTTTAGAATTTGAGAGTCCCTGACAGATTTTTTTTCCAATTAATTAATACAACAGCTTTTAGAACTGATGCAAAATTTTATAATTTTGGTTCAAACTTATGCACAAATGAGTACCAGAATTTTATTATGCACTGAGACATGAGACATGAAATTTGAGGATGATCCCCAGATCTATATTGTGAGAAATATCAAATAATGACCTATTCACCTTTTCTATGGCATTTGTTATTTAATAAACCTCTATGTCACACTCCATTGCACACCTTTTACAGAGAGATAAAGTCAGTTCACAAGCATAGAAAGTGAAAAAGACTTGTCCGTCTCTTGCTGTAAAGCTAACTTGTCCAGCTAGTGTAAAGCTCTCTCCTTGCTGAGTGTCATTGGAACGTAAGTTTTCTAAGTACTAGAGACATGTTCTAAGAAATTTTAATTGTAAAAATCAAATACAAATAATATGCTCCTAAAGACTGATAGGAAACATCTATCTATATTTAAGTTTTCCTGGACAGATCCAGTGCTTTAAAATAATGACTAAGTGAATGATTCACAGTTATAAAATCAATCAAAATTTGAGATTTGCTTAAAGAAAGCAAAGATTAGGTTTTGGTTGGTTTTTCTTTTCCAAATAAATAACACTGTGGGCTGTATGGCATTTACAGTTTTACACAGCTGAACTACTGACAATGATTATGATTAATATCTGACACCAATTTGTTGTACTCAAGTTACAAAACTGACTGTATTCCCATTAGTTTGTTGTACTACAAATGTTGTTATGGCCAAAATAAATACACCATAAGTTTGCAAAGCAAATAATTTACTGTTGCTTTAACTGAAGTATTAACAACCTAATCAAAGAATTATTGTTAGTCCAGCTGCAATGATACTAAGATAGTTCAAAGTGTATGGAGTTAAAATGATGCATACACACGTTTTCTAGCATCTACCCATTTCTCTGATGTTACACTCACTCGTGTAAGGCTAATGGGTTCATTTAGGGTAAGAGGGGAGGTTTAGATTAGATCCTAGAAAGAAATTCTTTCCTGTGAGGGTGGTGAGACACTGGAACAGGTTGCCCAGAGAAGCTGTGGATGCCCCATCCCTGGAGGTGTTCAAGGCCAGGTTGGATGGGGCTTTGGGCAACCTGCTCTAGTGGGAGGTGTCCCTGCCCATGGCAGTGGGTTTGGAACTTGATGATCTTTAAGGTCCCTTCCAACTCTAATCATTCATGATTCTATGAAATTTATTGTGTATTTGTTCTTCATTGGTTTTGTTTTCTCTAAAGCTACTTATACCTGGCCCCTGGGTTCATGCTTTTGATGACCAGTGATTGACTACTGGTGAATTGTTCACAAGCTTGGGTCTCCAGTATCAATCTGTGCCTGTGCTTCACTGTCCTTGACATCATCCCATGACTCTCCTCCTCAAGCAACCAGAGTTGCATTTTATTCTAGAGTCAAAGACAGTTCATTCTGCACAGAAAGACCACTTGATACTAGTAACCATTAGTTAGAAATATGCATAGATATAACAAAAAATGTTTCACTGTACCATTGTGTAAAGCAAAAGAAAAGCTAAAACAGTGTAAGTAATGGTTATCTGGTCATTAGATAATTGCTGTTACAAGCTAAAACAAATTTCTAGATAGCCCAAGAGAAGACCTGACAGGCTGACAGGTCTTGGTGCTTATGCTCTTAACTTAGTACACAGCTTGTGAGCTGTTACAAGCGATAGAAACCCCACATTTACTGATCTATGAGGTACATATATGTCATATGTATTTCCTTTCACAACCCCTAGTTTTATTGAATATTAGCTAATGCTTGTTAAAATTTCCCACAGAGGCCTTGTAAGGAAAGTATGTTTCTTGTTATGGTGAAATGTCTCTTTTAATAAGGAACAACATGTTACCTTCCAACTTCTCTTGAAATAGTGCCTTTCATGGAAATATGAAACCATCCGTCTGACAATAACACTTTACGTGACCTCACAAAAAAGCAACCTAAAACTACATATGAATTAAGTTACATACATTTCTGATTGATTCCTTTTTGGTAGACCACTTATGATACTCAAACTTCTGCCTCTTCATACATGTGCCATTCACTTCCAGTTCTGCCTTGTCTCCAAGTTTCTTCACAAATATTGCCTACCACCTTTGACCTGCTCTTCTCACTCAGCTTTCTGGAGCATAATTTCTATAATTATTACTCTTCCACCTTCCTTCATATAGCAGCTTGTTTCAAGCTCCTCCCTTTTGGACAAACAGCTTTTCCCACGTACTATCACAAATTAATAGTTCCTCTATTAGATGTCTCAGTTCCCACCTCATCAATCTATTGTAGAACAGCCTTGCTGTAGAACAGAAATACAAAGCGTAACTGACTTCTTGCTATAGTATTATCCTGAGACACTGTTGTGTATCTTCAAATGCATATAATATACTATCGGAAGCTGTGAATGAAAACTATATATCTACATCTGAGATAGCCATTCTTAGTTCTCTTTATAGAGGTTGGAAATAAATAGGTTTTTTATGCCTTTGATGTTTATATTCTAATGTAAAAAATAATTGTGGCCAAGGCTCCACTGACTGTGTGTAAATTTCCCTGACTCTAGAGGAGAGCTAAGCTGAATGAATAGTAACCCGTAAAGTCATCAAATGAATCTCTTATCCAAATGACTACACCTAATGAGAAAATGGGTCCTATCGTGTAAGCTAGGATGAAATGTCATAAATATTTTTTGAAAATTTAACTAAATCCAAAAAAGATTTTAACAACCTTTTTCCTTTTTTTTTTAAGTCCATTTTTAACTGATTTTACACAGATATAAGATCTGCCACAATTTGAAAGGGACATATTCATTTTAGTAGTGAAGAGACATCTTCACACCAGAGCCTCTGAGAACAAAAAATACTCATATGATCAAAACAGCCATTGAATAGAGCTACAAGTAGTTGCAGATATTCAGTAAGAGATAAATCCATTCTTTCATTCTTTTACGTGCTAACCAAATCTTAACGCCTATCCTTGAGCTTCTGATTTATGGTTTTACCCTTGGACGGGACTATTTTATGAAGATTAGTTTCAGTTTTTGCTATAGTTTTTAGGCATCATTTACCTATAATGGCATTGTTAGAATATCAGTAAAGGATTTCCAAATCCAGTAATTCTTTAATTAGCAGAGTATTTTCAAATCCAAAGAAAACTCCCTATAACTTGCTGGTGTATGTGCAAAACCTGCACCAATTTAATGTGATTCCTACTGTTAAATTTCATCTTCCTGTACAAAAGACATACTTCTTTCTTTATGACTTTCCTAAAGGAAATGAATGCTTCTCCTTCATACAATCTCTCTGTATGATGCTTTTCTAATGAACATTTTGGCATTTTACCTCAGTGTTCAGTATTGCCAAATCAAATCACTCAAAAACTAGGTATTAATGTCATACCTTTCCCACTTCCCAAAAGACTATAATCACAAAATTATGAGGTCTTCGTAATTCATATCAGTTGCATTTCACATTGGAGATAGTTAGTTAATGTATTAAACGTGGGATTGTTGGTTTTGATT
>VZTM01013444.1:4742-49705 GCA_013400555.1 Jacana jacana
CGGCCCGGCCTCGAGGGATCCTCCCGCGGGGCGGCCCGGAGGCCGCTCCCCACCCGCCCGGTACCCACGCACCCTCCGCCCGTGGCAGGTGCCAGCGCGGGGCTGGAGTAAGCGGTGAAGTATATTCCATCAGGGGCTGCTGGTGTGGTGGACTTTGCCACCCAGTGACAAGTCTTCACTCAAATACATAATTTCATCCCGTTACAGTAAATGTGCCGAGGGCTGCATGGGAGCCAGCACTCCAACTGTGCTGCTGGAAGGGTGCTGAAAGTGGTGTTTTTATCACCTTCAGAAAGTGTCTGCTGAATGACCCACTACAGAAATACCTTTAAAGGGCTCCAGTGAGTTCATCAGTCCAGTCTCACGTGAATTTCCATCCTCAAGGTTGATAAAATCCCACAGTAATTTGTGAGCTGTATCTGCGTCCTCTTGTCATTAAATGATTCCTTTCCACTAGTCTGGCTTTGCATCATAAAGGACTCGAGCCGCCTCCACTAGCTCCTGAAATGAAATAACCCTCACCTGTCCATCTAGTTTGCTGTATTTTAGTAGTATTATGGTAGTAGATAAAATGCAACTGTTTGTTCGTTCAAAAAAACCCTACAAATAGATTATAGATATAGCTGAGGGAATGCAGTTGCAATGCAGTTTGTGCACTAGGACACTTTGTTCCTCTTAATCTCCGTTTCACCAGTCTTTCCTTAGTGAATGTTCTGATGGTTCCCAAGTGCCAATAATTTTTTTTCATTCCCACATTATTTTTTCACATTCCACATGCAATAACTTAAAATTCCTCTCTTTTTCCCCCTCTAGTTCTGATACATGATGTGCTTTCTTTGGCACTTTTCACTTTTCTGACCTTCCCCCCCATACACCCTTCTACTTCCATTCCCTCCAAAATGCTACTGGCCAAGTCCTCCCTCCTGCACCTGAGACACCTTGCTTTTCTACAGCCCCTCTGTTCCCAAAGGTTTTTTACTTTTGAAACCCTAAATCAAATTTCTCTGGTGTTATACTAGATCTCAGTTGTAGCATTAGCAACTTGCATTAACCAGTGAAATTCTGCATACATTAGCTTTACTGTTTCACTTCTGTGTTGATTCTGTGACAGGACTGGAACCAGACATGGTACACAAGCACCCCGAGATTTCCCTGGTGTTTTGAGAGTACAGTCATTGCTTGGATCCCTTGTGTCTATCTTTGGATCTGTTTTCCTTTCTACTACTTTTATCTTCGACACAAAAACAAGGGCTATATCAGGATATCCCACATCTTCAAAACCAAAATGGTAAGGGTGGAGAATGGGGTTTGATCCTAATAGTATCACAACTTTGATGCAGAACTTAATTTTTCTAAATCATTAACTCTTTCTTGGTGATCCATGTCTGTGTTTGCTTTGGCATTTACTCACTTGGGTAAATTTAGGTCAGTATAAATCAAGTAAAGCTTTAGGAAGAACTATCGTAAGATCTTCTCCTCTCTGCTTCCATTCAGTTCCCTGCTACCTCCTGTAACACTCTATGTCCCAAACCTGCTCCTCCACCTCTCCAGCCTTACAGCCAGGCTGCTTGGAGCATTCAGTTCAGTAGATCATTCCATCATCATTTCAGTCCATTCCACTGTGTGTTTGTTGTCTCTGACCCAGATCCTTGGATTCATCCTGGTAATACTGTGTTTTTCTAATGTCTTCTTCACCCTGTGGGAGTTAAGCCAAGGAATCCCACGGGCTCCAGTGTTCTTCATTAGCCCTGCCGTGGTGGGAATCACAATGGTAATTCTTCCTTTGTTTTGTCTGCATGTGGCCCAGCTTACCCCTCCTGGGGGAGGTACTGTATTTCTCATGTCTCTCTGCCTCTGAGCACAAGTAGAGCTCAAGGGGAGCAGAAAGCTGGAGATGTGCATTGTGAGTTTCTGCTGTGTGACACTGGAAGGGTGTGGAGTTGGAGCAGACCACGGGGCCTGCAGCTTTGGCACAGAGCCCTATGGGCAGAGTAGACCTCTCAAGAGTTGAGGTAGTGTTTAGAAAGGTTTCACAAGAGCAAGACAAGATGTAGTTTCTCATAACCATGGTATGTGATTTAGCATGGTTTAGAGTGAAATGGGATTTCTGTTCAACCTGAATGTCTATCCTCCCCTTCTGTCTTTGCATCCTGTTGGCCCACGTGTAGTTTTATTACTTGCCCTTTCTGGAGAAACATTCTGGAGTGCAAAATTACACATAAAGCTTTCAGTTTTAGCCTTTTAGGAACACATACTGCAGTTCTGAATATCTTGAAATGTTTGGGAAAAAAACTAATTGATATGCTTTTTCTCTGTTGTATCCATTAAATTGATAATAAATTCAGCATTCCGTTACCAGGTCTTTGTTTGGACAAATTTGTACTTTCCTTCCAGATGCTTGTCATGTTTCTTATCCACCTGGAAAGAATGATGGGCATCCAGTCTTCAGGGATCTTGTTAGTTTTCTGGCTGCTCTCCTTCATGGCTGCAGTTGTGATGTTTAGTTCCAAAGTCCAACATGCCCTGGAAAGAGTAAGTGAAATCACGAACCTTTAACACACAGGGGTACGAAGTCTCTAAACAACAGGGCTTTTTTTGCCTCATTGGTTGGGAGGTGGAGAACCAAATTCCTCTCAAGACATGTGCTGAGAAAACAGATTGATGTCACTTTGTCATCTCCATCCATGTTATCCCTTTCAGTGTAGACAGACTGTGGTTTTCTGAGGGCTGGGCAAGCTTCACATGAGTAAGGGCAAACTGAACATAAGCACTGTCACTAAAAACTAGCCTTATGCCAGATTTTGTGTAATCATAAATATGTTGATATACTTTACCTTTTTATTATTTGGGTAATTGTGGTGAATGTTTATTTGTGTTCTGGCTGGGTTTACACATGAGCCATTGTCAGTGTCCGTTTTCCTCAGGCAAACTGTTGTTCCTTTCCATCACAAGAAGGAATAAGTAAAAGTTTATTTTATTCCTGTGTTTAAGTAATAGGGGAAAAACACATGGCCACTAAACAAAAGACTGTTGGAACTTGCTTGTTCCTCTCAAGATATGCTGCTGTGTTGAATGATACTCAGGCACCAGGCCTCTTATAGCAGTAACACTTTGCTGTTTTGTGTGACCAAAATACTGTTAGAACAAACAAGGAAAACGACTGAGTATTTTTGGTTCTCATTCACAAAGTTAATTAGGACACCTTTCATGGAGCCTCAATTAAAACCATCACTATAAATAACAAATGTGTCCATTATTTAGCCCTTTCTGATATTCCACTTTCAGGAGTTATTTATTTAAGCAACTTTACAAAATTACAGTTCAAATCAATGCAACTCATGCTTCGAAGTGAAGCTCAGAGCTTGTGGCTGGCAGAACGTGAGAAGCCATCTTGCTCTGCTGATTTCATGTGAAGGTTTGTACCTCATTCTGAAGGGTATACTGTTTCCTAGGGCTTCCTGGAAGACCGTTTCCGCCACGTTACAACTTACCTTTATGCGAGCCTGGTGCTGGGAGAACTTGTGTTGTTCTGCTTAGTTGATCACCCTCCCTTCTTCTCTAAAGCTGTCAGCAATGCTGTAAGTGTAGCATAGCTTTTCACAACGCGTTGCTTCATTGCTCAAACAGGAATTTGAATTTATGAGGACACACAGGAATCTGGGAGATATAAGAGGCATCATTCTGTATAAAGGCTGATGGGTTTAAAAGGTAAAAGGTGAAATTTGAAATAGCAGTACTCTGTCTCTCCAAGTAGGTCTTGAAAAACTATAAACCTCTTCTATCCATACTCATCTTTTTTTTATTCAAAGCAGTAGATGGGGTCCATACTGCTTCCCTCTGCTCTCCTGTGAAGCAGTACTCTGAGGTATGAGTATGGCAGAGCCTTGTGCTTCAGAAAATGAATGTCTTTGGGTATGAAGAATGATATTCTTTGTTCTTCCATCTGAGACATTATTCAAAGTCTAAGTCTCCCAATCCCATTGATCCTCCACAATACGTTCACATTGTCAAGGTCAATGAATGGGGGGTATGTAACTTTTTGATTGCTTTTCCTGGGGAAGAACAGAAGGGAATTATATTCATCTGACAGATGCCCTTTTCTGTATATAAATATCACCCATGTTTTTCCTCCCATCAGTGTCCAGAAGCCAGCAGTTCTTTTCTTTCCAAAATCACATACTGGTGGTTCTCCGGGTAAGAAAACACAGACACAAAAAAAAAGAGACACGTTTTTACTAGAATATCAGAAAAAAAAAAACAGTAGCATAACGCTTACCTTACAGCAGTCTGTGTGTTCTCCAGGCTTGTTTGGAAAGGCTGTCAGCAGTCCTTGGGCGTGGATGACTTGTGGCCAGTGAGAAAAGAGGACTCCTCTGAAGAAATTGTTGCCTGGGCTGAAAGAGAGTGGAAGAAGTATAGTAGCAGAACCCAGCAGTGAGTACTTCACTGAGAGAGTTTGTCATGGACTCAGCTGAGCAGTTTCTCTCTGCCTCTAGACAATACAAACAAATATACTCACGGGTGCTGGCGTGCCAACTCAGAACAAGCTTTAATCCCCTCCATTCCCCTTGGCACGCTGGCAGACTGCTTCAGCATATATATTTAGCTCTGAACATCGGCTCTGCTAGGTGCTCCCTATCTGGGCAAGGAAAGGGTTGAAAGATTCGATCCTGCTGAATTATTTGTTCATTAAACATCAAGAAGAAGAGAATAGCATATATAAAATGGTCCAAATGACGAACTGCTATGAAAACTCGGGGCTGTTTATTCTTCAGTGGATGAATCTGATTTGATTGTGGATCTGATGGATGAATCAGATTTTAAGTGTTGAAATCTTCTGGAGAACATCCTGCCATTCCTGGAAGCACAGAACTGTAAGGTTTTTTGAGAGAGTTTTTTGATGTGTTTTCAGTGGACATGGCGTCAGACCCAGTGTGAGATATTTAATCGTTTTGTGAAAACACCAGATCCCCAGGCTTTTTCCAATTGTGGCTAGCTTTCTCATTGTTTCTTGCTTTAGAAAAATGGAATCTGCTACATTTAAGAAGGGTCAGAAGAGTGAAACTGGCATAGCAGAAGCTGAAGAGACAGAGGTTCTACTGCAAGCAGAGCACAGTCCGAGCAGGCCCTTACTGAAAGCATTTTGGAGCATGTTTGGAACCTACTTCCTTCTCAGCACTGTCTGCTTAGTTATCTGTGATGTCTTCTTGTTTTCTGTCCCAAGGTTACTGAGGTATGTGCGTATTTATAACATATTTCTGTCACATGTCCAAGATTGGTCCATACATGACCTCACACAGAGGTGCGTATGCCAGCACCAACCGAGGTGGACACACAAACACTTATCTTTCGAAATCTCCTATTGCTGGTGAAAAGAGCTGGATTATCATGTGTGCTAAACCCACAGTCAACTCGGGAAAAAAATACCCTGCAAACCACTGTCTGAAGCTGTGCACGCTTTCTCCACTGCTCTGTTCCAGTGGTGGAAAGGACCAGCTCCTCCAAGCTTTTTGCTTTTTGCTTTTACTAAGCCTTTTTACTTGACTAGAACAGGAGTTATTTATTTGATGGTTCTACATATCACATCATTTACACAGCCTCTCAACTACTTGCCATAGTTTTAAGAATCCATGTTGACTAATTATAAAGCAGTGCTGTGCATCCTACACCTCTTAAATAGCTTCTTTAGTCAGTTGGCATAATGCTTTGTGGATTGTGTTGGTACAACACAAACTTGTATTACAGTATATTTTCAAGGGCAAAAATCAGTTCTCAGTGAAGTTCTGGAAATGCCAACTAATTTCTTAGATTATTGCTCCCTATTTGCATATTTATGAAAAATTCGTGAAATTCAGGACCCATCCTTAACACTGAAAATTAGGTCTCTGCTGAGAAGATGCTGAAATCAGAGATTGCCTCAAAGCCAAGGATGGTCAAATGTCAAAAATCAGGATATTATAAAACATAGGATATTTAGGAGTTTTTCCATTTCTTCTGCTATTTTACTGATAAACATCAGCCAGAGAGAATACAGGAAAAATCCCTGGTATGTCTGCAATTTTGTGTGTCAGATATTTCACCAGCTCTATGTGGATTCATCAACATTTTGCTCTTGTCTTGTAGCCTTTTCCTGGAGTTCATGGAAGATCAAGAAGCACCTGGCTGGCATGGCTATTTCTATGCCTTCACTATGTTCCTTTTGGCTTGTCTCCAGACTCTGTTTGAACAGCGATATATGTATATGTGTCTTGTTCTGGGCTTGAGACTGAAAACTGCAGTAACAGGGCTTGTGTACAGGAAGGTAAGCCTAGAGCTTCCTATTAGCCTCTTTTTTCTTCTACCCCTACATTGGTAGTTCTGACATTTGTTTTTAACAATATCAGAGGAGATGTTATTAGAAACTACTGTTAGGAAGTAATCCTGTACTATATTAATCTCTGATCAGCCTGTGCAAGGTATTCTACTATTTGTCTTTCAGCTCTTGCCTCTGAAGGGAAAGCCAAGAAAAGGAAAGAGGAAAAAGCAACATCAACTTTTTTATGCTATAGATTATGATTGGGAAAAAGAGTAAATCCTTCATCTGAAAGTAAAGTCACATATCCCAGGCAGCAGCATGTTTTCAGTGTCTGGGACTTGACATTTCTCAATCTCTTTCTTTTTATTTTTTTTTTTTTCCTGTATAAGGAAAATAAAATTCTTTGATTTTTTTTGGACAAAAGTGTTTGATGACACCTCTCCTTTTTTCTCTACCTTGTCTAGATCCTTGTTATGTCAAATGCATCAAGGAAAGTAGCATCAGTAGGTGAAATTGTTAATCTGGTATCTGTTGATGTCCAAAAGCTAATGGATCTGATTATCTATTTCAATGGGACCTGGCTTGCCCCTATTCGGATTATAATCTGCTTTGTCTTCTTGTGGCAGGTAAAATACAATACCAATAATACCAATAAAATATCAACCCCTTTCTATTCTAGTTACCAAAGGAAAACACAGTTTTCATAATTCTGCTTAGAGCTTTGCTGGTCTTAATAACCTGAAATTACCATATTTTTCTTAGCTTGGAAGTGTTGTGGATGCACATTTCTTTTTAGAAGATTTTTTATTGTTATAGAATCCTTACCTGGTGCTTCACTTCATCTTCTCACCTGTATATTCAGCATTCAGTCTCTTGTAGGAAAAAGACTGAATATGGTTCTGCCTCAGATTGGTGTCGCCTCATTTTTTCAACCGAATTGTGGTGGCTGTGAGTCCAGTTTAAGCTCCTCAGGGTAGTTATAGAACATAAAGGAGAATGGTCAGAAATAACAACTTGGCATACTTCATCCTGAAGCCTGATTACAAGATCAGTGAAACAGTTTGAGGTTATATGATATTCAAAAGGAGTATTGGATGTACTGAATTTCATAGTTGTCAAGGAGTCTAGAAAGGAGAGAGAAAAACCTGAATTATAAATAAAGGATGAAAATCTAAAATATTCCTTTTCCCCCCTCTAGTTCCATATATGCTATTTTCTCAGCAGGAGAAAGCCCTATTTCTTAGTGCCTATTTTTGGTGGCGCACTAAATGGAAGTCTGAGTGCTATAGGGGATTCCCAGGAGCTTTCCGGAGGCCTTTGAGACCTTCTTTTGCTAACCAGAATGGACTATGACTTGTGCCTGGCAGGATACTATGACCTTAAAATGATAATATAGACTTTTGAAAAATCATCATCATTTTTCTATCGATGTTAACATGTATCGATGGTTGCATGTAGCTGGAGCATAATGAACACTTTGCTAGTGAGCAGAGACCATTTGTATAGAGAATACTTTTATCTCTCTGTGCATACCAGCACTCACCTCTCTTACCAACATAAGCTGTCTGTAGAGAGATGCAACTAAACCACGAGAAACAAGCTCTCTGCTTTGATACTCAAGTCATTGTGAACCCTGGTAGCCAAGAGCTGTCTGATGAGTATGTGGTGCAGTACGGTGCTACCATTTCCTCTCACAAATTGATGTAGCTTCAGACAAGCGGAGTTGTTTAGTTTGTTGAGGGTTTGTGTTTGCTTTTTGAAACAAAACCTGTATTTGTTTCAGGTCGCTTACATGTGCCAGCCACAAGATGTCCTCCTTAACGCAGCCACTAACAGATGGGCAGGAACAGAAATGACTTGAATTGTCAGCGTGCCTCTGGGTCACTTTCAGCGCTAATGTAGTTCCTTTTTAGGGAAGCAAATAAATTCAGCAGAGCATGATGACAGGAGTTTCCCCGTCTGGAGAGTTAACAATCCACAGTGCTTAGGGAGCACAATTCCTAGGAAAGGCAAAGGCAAGATTAGAGTAAAACCTTAGCCATTAGGGATGTTAGACATAAGTTCAAGTAAGAGGGAAGGTGAATGAGGAGGAATGGAAAACAGTAATTTCTAGTAATTTTTCTCTTCCCTTTTCTCTCCTGGCAGCTTCTTGGGCCATCTGCCTTGGCTTCAATTGCTGTATTCCTTTTGCTTTTGCCTTTGAATTTTGTGATCACCAAGAAGAGGAGTCAGTTTCAGGTATATTTTGCTTCATAAAAATGAAGTGGTTTACTGACTTGAATTATGCTAGGATGCTACTTTTACATTTAAGTTAAAGGCTGCCATGCTCTTCCAGAAAAGGATCACATGGAACCCAAAGCTACTGATGATTACAGCTGGCATATTGGGAAGAAGAAAAAACTACTGATAAATGTACTAAAAAATGTACTGAAGACTATCACTAACGTTTGACATCAAGTAATAGCTTAATATTTATTATTCTTGCTAACCATGGCTGTCTGAAGGAACATAGGATTTAAAGCCTACCAAGTTTCTTGAAGTTTAGAGTAAGCTCTTGCGTGTTCAGTCTTTTGCCGTGTTTGCCCACCTGTCCTGTGTTGTTTTTTTTATGTATTACCAGTAAAAATAAAGCTCTGAAGATGAAAAGCAAAATATTTCCCATCCTGGAAGATTCATAAGCAAAGCAGTATACACAGCTTAACTGCAGGGAAATTCATTCAGAATTTATAGGCAGGAATAAGGTCTTTTTCATCATAATTGCATCATTAAACATTCAGCCTATTAAATTATAAAAATCAAATGTTTTTTACAGGAGATCCAGATGAAGCATAAAGATGAGCGGGCCAAACTCACCAACACCATTCTCGGTGACATTAAAGTAATCAAACTGTATGGCTGGGAGAAAACCTTCATGGAGAAGGTGCTTGGTATCCGGAAGCAAGAACTTCAGGCCTTGAAAAAATCTCAGATTCTCTTCTCAGCATCTCTGGCTTCTTTCCATTCATCAACATTCCTGGTGAGTGGTTCACCTTCCTACATAAAACGTGCTGTTACTTCTGTTTCTCTTTGTACTCCTGTCTGGACAGATTTTTCCTGTGGGACAGCTGAAGACAAAGTCTGCCTGAAAGAGTTGGTGGTCTCACAGGAGTTCCTGAGCCCCAGTGGAATCGACCACACACACATTTGCAGTGTCCTAACAGTTCCACGGACAAGCCATCTGGTCTGGCAACGTGCTCCAGGCAGACTGAGCCTACTTTGCTACAACCTCCTGGAGACCTCCAGGAGGACAGAGTTCATGGCATAGTCAGTAGCTGCACAAGCCACTTTTGCGCTTGGTCTTGCAGCTCAGCCATATGTGTTTTCCACAGGAAATGGCTGTGCTTCCACCTTGCTGGGGTTGCAGCAACAAACCATCCTTAAAGCAGAGCAAGCATAAAATGATTAGACTTGGTTTTGTCACCAACATGCAAGACCTTTGCATCTGGCATTTGCAGGATGGTACCATGTATGTGGGCAGTAGCCCGAATTTAACTAAATGGGTTCCAGGGTCTTTGGGAAGGGGTCTATCACCCTTGAACCATATCTCTTCCCTGACACAAATGGTTTGCTATTCCTTTGCTTCCTTTTTAGATTGCGTTTGTCATGTTTGCTGTCTACACCCTGGTGGATACTACGCACGTCCTGGATGCTCAGAAGGCTTTTGTATCTTTAACACTGATCAATATTCTCAACACTGCACACTCCTTCCTGCCGTTCTCCATAAATGCAGCTGTCCAGGTTAATTGCAGCCTATATTGCTTTTTCTCTGACCATAGGTGGTTCTTTTCCTTATCACAATGAACAGGTAAATGTAGGGATTTCTTAGGGTTAGCTCTTGTGAATTAGTAAAGTAATAATTGCTCTTGTGAAATAGTAAAGTGCAAGGACTTGCAGCTAAATGTACTTTGTAGTTTTGTTTTTCAGTAAGGCTCTATACATTGGCAAAACTGTCACCAAAAACAATTCCAAAGTCTTTTGAGGCCTATCACAAGAACCATTAGATCTCAGAGGTGCTTCCAGTTCCATTTTTAATCACAGAAATCTGGACAGGTGGAGCAAAACCTCCATGGGAGATCAGTGGAAATGCTGTTAGCCCAGGCCAGAGAGAAGAGCCAGTCCTTGTCCAGTAAGACATTGGGAAATTGCACTTCCCTCTTGCACCCTAAGAAGATTGCCACAACTCCTCTCGTACAGAGGCAACTCTTTGGAAAGATTGCAGGATGAACTGGAGAAAAAAAGCACCAATTTCACTGTGAACAGAAGAGAAAACACAGGGCAAAACATGGGGGTTTTGCTAAACTAAGTAGAAATAAAGGCAGTTAACGTGAGGAAAAGCTGCATTTGTCGATCTAAGCACGTAGGCACCAGCCTAAGTGGGTCTTCAAGTTGAGCCTTCACTTTGGGTTGTAGCTCCCTTTCTGTTCCAAGTTTTTCTTTTGTGTGCTTCTTCATTTCAGGCCAAAGTTTCTTTAAACCGCTTAGCAGCTTTTCTGAGTCTGGAAGAGCTGAATCCTGAGAGCTCAAGCAGAATCACTTCTGACTGTGGTGAGCTTTTGTGTTGGCATTCTCTTGTAAGAGGAGTAGCTTCCATTGTTCAGCTTCCACTCTTTCTCTCTTGACTAGGGTAGGCACCCTAAATGTTTGCCCCTCACTGTCACTTTCTATCTTAGGCCTATTTATTTCTAAAGATGAAATCTAATCTGGTAATTCACCCCTTCTTTCTTTACCAAATTTTATGTAATATAAATACACACTGACACATAACCTATAAACGGGGATGTTTCTGTACCTACCTTTGAATTTACAAGTGTTTTATTTCTCCTTATATTTTAGTACCGGCAAGTATCACCATAAGAAATGGGACTTTTTGCTGGAGCAAAGAAACCTCGTGTCTTAGAAGGTACAGACTTACCCTTAGTCATGTTGATTCTGTAGGTCAGGGTGGGGGCTGAATAAAGTAATTCCTCAGGGAATCAGTGAAACCAGTGTGGAATGTTGAGAGGCTTCTGAGTTTGCTTCCTATTTAACACTGACTTCTGAAAATTCTCAAGTCAGACAGAATGCAATCTTGCTTTTATGCCCAGAAGCATATAACTGGGAAGGTGGCTGTATCTGAATGTTGCCTTAATATATGGAGACTGCTTTCTTTACCCAATTTTCTTGCCCAGATATGAAATTACAGTAATTTAAGTCCAAAAAGTAGAGTAGTGTATGCAGATAATATGGAGGACATCACTGCATGCCTATTTCAAAAAGGTATTGCAACTTTAGAGAAGAAAGAATGTTGAAAAGTTCTGATGTTCAGGAATGTTTTATATCCAGTGTTTTGGGGACCCAGGTCTTGGATCTGGATTTGAAACTCAAATGGAGATATGGAGGCAGACCTTCTGGTTACAGATGTCTTTTAAGGGATGACTCCTGTTCTGCTGCAACATCAGCATGACAGGAGTAACCCTGTGCAACTGAGGTCTCAAATACAAAATTAGGGGGATCAGTTGGTATGTTTTTATTGCTACAAAAGAGTAGCAAGAATTTTGGTTATTTGCTTTTCAGAAAGCATATCTAAAATGTGCTAAGAGATTACCTTTTCTCTCTAGAATAGATCTTACTGTGCCCCAAGGCTCCTTGCTTGCTGTAGTTGGCCAGGTGGGTGCTGGGAAGTCCTCCTTGCTGTCGGTGTTACTTGGTGAGCTGGAGAAGGCAGATGGCTCTGTGACCATGAAGGTATATTTTCCCCCAAGTGTCTGCTTCTAATTAGTTTGTCTTCAGGAACAGTAAGGTATTAACTAAGGCATCATGTACTTGATGAAGACCCATTTACTGCTGAATTTTAACAAAGGCTGTACGTAGCAGCCTGCACTTAATTATCCGAAGGTGCTTAAGACCTCTCAGATGAGCCTGGCCCTTGGGAATGGGAGCCAGAACAGGACTTCAAAGGTCCAGTTACACTTCTCACTGACAGTGAGCTGAAGTGCCATTCTGGTAACTCACAGCACGTACTTACACTTCTGTTTCCTCCTCCATAGGATAATGAGGCCACAGACTCATACTTTACAAAGCCCCCTGAGACCTGTTAACGGTGATGATCCTTCCCGATTCCTGTAAAGCTAATTGGGAGAGTGTTTCTTCAAAGACTGGTTCCCACAGTGTCAAGCTGAGCTTATGAAAAAGATTGTTAACATTCTTCTACCTCCATTTTTATAGGGCACTGTGGCTTATGTCCCCCAGCAAGCCTGGATACAAAATGCTTCAGTGGAAGATAATATTCTCTTTGGGAAAGAGATGGATGAAACATGGTTCAATAGAGTGATAGATGCTTGTGCGCTGCAACCAGATTTGGAGTGCTTCCCTGCAGGGCAGAAGAGTGAAATAGGAGAGAAGGTACTGGCTTAGGTTTCTATTTTGGCCAGCTTCTCCATGAATAGCTACAACTTTGGGTTCCTGCTTAAAACACCCCAAAAGGACTAAACTTGCAGGGAGCAGGTGCACAGTAATTTCTGAAAAGTCAGGCCATGATTTAGTGGGTCTGAAGCCCACCTCCTGACAGTTAACCTAACCAGAGATATGAGAGTTGCTCAAGACAAAAACCAACAAATCCAGGTCATTCTTGGGTCCTCTTTTGCTGGAGAGTAGAGTTGCCCAAGAGCATCTGCCTCTAACTCTGGAGCCATATTTGGAGGGAGGGAGAAAGGGAAGGAGGAGGGAAAGGAGAGAGCGATG
Source organism: Jacana jacana (assembly GCA_013400555.1). Lineage (NCBI taxonomy): Eukaryota > Metazoa > Chordata > Aves > Charadriiformes > Jacanidae > Jacana > Jacana jacana. Next base: position 17,797 of record VZTM01013444.1, read on the forward strand.
CAGTGATTTAAAAATAAGGACGTCATCAAAATTCAGTATAACATGGAGCCAACAGTAGTTTTGCAATAGACCGTGTCAATACGTTTTTATAGGGAATAAATATATCTGGAGGGCAGAAACAGAGAGTGAACCTTGCTCGTGCCGTGTACCAGAAGGCTTCGATTTACCTACTAGATGACCCCCTCTCGGCTGTTGATGCCCATGTTGGCCAGCACATTTTTGAATGTGTTCTTGGACCCAATGGCTTACTGAAGGACAAGGTGCGTTATAATTTCTGAACTGTGAAAGATTGCAAAATGTGTCTAATTATCAGGGCCCCTGAAATCCTTCCAGTAAGTTGGGTTACTCACTCTATCCAAGACTCTCAAGTTCTTTTTGCTGTTGGCACTGCTGTTAACAACAGTGGGAGTGGAATGAGTAACGCCTGCGTTCCACCCGGCACATGGGAGTCCTGCAGTGAATCTCACTTAGGAGGAAGACTGAAAAATTAGGTTCTTCTGAAAGACTGTCTTTACCCTCATGCAAACCACATGCCTATTTCCAGCCTTACTTCTACAGCAAGTTTATAGCTGATCACCCCTCCACTCCCAAGTTCTGCACTTGCAGAACAGGCACAAAGCTGTGCTGCAGAGTCAGAAGTGACAGGGAACAATAACAAAAATATCTCCCAGTTAGTAAAAACCATCGCTCTCACGGAGTATGTGTCTGTCTTTGGAAGAGAGCCGACTGCAGCAGTTCAAATGAGCAGGGAAGCACCAGAACAAATGTAAGTGTTCCCTCTTCATTCAAGCAGACTCGTGTGCTGGTGACTCACGCAATCAACATTTTGCCTCAAGTAGACAACATTGTTTTTCTGGTGGATGGAGCTATCTCTGAAATTGGTTCCTACCAAGAACTTCTACAGAGAAACAGGGCCTTTGCAGAATTTCTTCATTCACATGTTACTGCAGAAGAGAAGGCAGGAACTGGTTTTCCAGGTAACCCAAATGAGTTAAAATAATTTTTCCTAGCTCTATTAATCAATTGTTTCCTTAATACTATGCCTAACATTAAAGAACTAGGGGTGAGGGGATCTGCTGCTGATCACAGTTGGGAAGAGAGAAAAGAGAATAAAACTGGAAAAGCCAGTCTTCTAGTTGTTTTATTACAGACACTTAAAGCCGAGATCCAATCATAGTAAGCTGTTGCTTTGTGCAGGGAAAAATATGCCTGTCAGATTAGCTGACCTCAAAATTGGGTCCTGAATAAACAGTTCCATCTTAGTAGACAACAGCCATGCAGTAAACAGAATTACCCACTATATACTGTTCAAGCCTTACTTGAGGAAATATATATCTAGATATTTCTAGCCTTCAAAACAATTCTTTGTAATGAATCTTTCCTCCATATTACCAGTCTCTCAAAGGCTATACAGGACAAAATAGGATTCAAAAGCATTTAGAAATGAACTGCATTTATTTCACAGCTACAGAAGACACCAGATGCACCATCACCTCTAGAAATGGTCCATCACAGGAGGAGCTCTCTAGGTAAGCTTAGAGCTGTCTCAGGCACTGAATAACTTGCTTGAAAAGCCCATACTTACCAGGTATTGATTGATCTGTACATTAATAATGATAGCAAACAAGCAAAACTCAAGAACAGGTAAGAAACTGCTTTTGAATGTGGAGGTGGGAATTTTCTCCATATTTCATAAGGAGCCAGAATTCATTCCAGAGCTCAGGTACAAAGTGTGTTGATACATTTGCTTGCTGTTCACTTCCCAGTGTAAGGTCTGACACATTTCAAACCAACCCCAGCCAGTGAATGCCTAAAGCCCCTGTCCATAGCTTGACAGAGCCGAGTCCCTGTGATAAATATGGACAATGGTTGGGGTCACTCAGGAAGACCCAAAAAACTGCAGCCCTAAAATAGACACGACTGTAGGGGTGGGTAGATAAGGAGATCCAGCTTTAAAATACTAACTTGGCTAAAAAATTAAAGGTTTTTTTTTCTGTGTGAATCGACAGTTCAGTTGAATCTTCTGCTATGGAAAAGGAGACCGTTCCTGTAAGCCAAGACTGTCCCACTGCTGCAGCCACCAACGGAAGATTAACCAAGGGAGAGAAAACTCAGCATGGCAGGGTAAGCACAGCACCTTCCTATAAAGGCAAAGAGACACACCATGGGTTCATTGCTGACCCACTCATGGCAGGCAGGTCAGCTCACTGCCTAAGTTAAACCAGGGCAACTCAAGTGTATTAACTTACATAACACCTATGCAAATTGTATCTCCCTGGACGTCCTGATCTAAGCTCTGGTTCCAAAATAGGAAGAATACAGGTATATTACAGAAAGCACATTCTCACTCACACCAAGAACAAATGAAAACTACTGACCAGCATCAGGAAAGCCTTACCTGCATTTCAGTTGTAACACGAGCCCATTGCAATAACACTGACAGCAGTTGGTAATAACTGCTCATTAACACCTTGGATTTATTTAAATAAAGCTTCATTATTCATCCAGGAGGAAAACAAAAAAACCAATGAAGATGTTTTCTATGACCCACAACATATCACCAAGTACATATACCATAGTAAATCATTCCTCATTCCAGAGCTGCTTTTCCTTGCTAACAAGCTTGATCCTTCCAACCTCTCCTATTTTTCTCCAATTGTGTCACTCTAGGTTAATACTTGGATTTATGCAGCCTACCTGAAGGCAATGGGCTTACCACTGTGTGTGTACATCATTCTGTTGTTCACATGTCAGCAAGCTGTGTCCTTTTCTCGTGGTTACTGGCTCTGCATGTGGACAGATGACCCTGTTCACAATGGGACACAACAGCACACGAAGCTGAGAGTTGGAGTCTTTGGTGCACTAGGAGTCGTTCAAGGTTCGTTTAACTTGCTCACCTAATTCTTCGCTGTATTTCTATCTCTCTTTCCCATATCCAGGATGTTTTCTCAGAACATAAACAAGTGCATACCCATGGGCTCTTAGCCTCCTGGGCTTTTGGCACCAGCCCTAGAGGTTTGGCACAAGACCTAAAAATACAGGCTCTGACGCACAGAGAGGATTTAAGGGAACAATATTTTCAGTGTTGCTGCCTGAAATTGTACTTCGTGGTGCACTAGAAGTGTTCTTCTGTGCCTTCCTCTATATTTCCTGCTCTTACTAAATGACCTGAGTATCTAAAAAACATTCAGCAATGGAAGAACTACAACATCCTGATTTTTGTATCCTGCCCCTTGTATCCAACATCTTCTGCATATCTGTCTTCCTCTTACCCCTTTCTGTTCCTCCAATAGAAATTAATCATATCAAAGTGCAAGCAGTGACTTTTCCCGTTGCTGAGTTAAACCTTGGTTTCAGTCTTTTGAGTGTAAAGAGTGAGAGCAAAAGAGGAACACATGGAATTCTACTTTTTAAAAATCTTTTTCTTTAAAAATGGCCACAGTTCTTCATGTCAGTCCTTAAATAATAATAAAATATTAATTAAAAAAAAAAGTTAACTTGTTTTAGGACAGAAATCAAATCTAGAAAAATCTCAGCTCAAGTGACAAAAGACTGAGAAAGCTTTGAACAAGTTGAAGGGAGAGGGAACCCTTCTGTGCTAACAGTGTATCTGTAGGCAGGAAGCCTAAGACTGGATAATTCAAAGTACTTCCAGTCAAGCTCATTTTGTATTGAGTAAAGAATTGGGTTTGTGCATATACGTTGCTGAATCTGTGGCCCACATCAGCCTCACTCAGAAGGTCTGCCACCCCTCTGTAACTACCCCACGTAAAGGGTGGTTTACCCCGCAGCTCTGGGCTTTGCCTAACTGCCACCACTTCAGCGAGAAAGTCAGCTCCTTTCAGTGGTACAACGTTCACTGTACTAAGTGGCAATCATGAGCTCACAAAAGAGCACTCCAAAGTGAGTTTGTTCAGACCTAGTAAGAATTACTACTTTTTATATTGCAGCCCTTGGCAGATTTGTGTCCACAGCAGCAGTCCTTCTAGGTGGCGTGCTCGCATCACACAAGCTGTTTCTGCAGTTGCTGAGGAACGTTGCTAGATCCCCAATGGTCTTCTTTGAGCAAACACCCATTGGAAACTTGCTGAACCGCTTCTCCAGAGAAATGGATGCTATTGATTCTGTCATCCCTGACAAGCTGAAGTCCTTGCTGGGATTCTTGTTCAACTTGCTGGAGATCTACCTTGTGATAATAGTGGCTACTCCAAGAGCAGCAATAGCCATAGTGCCCTTGACTGTTCTTTATGCTGCAATCCAGGTAGGAGCTCATAATGATACACATGCAGGAGAGGCTGAAGCAAGAGGGCTGTGCCCCTGCAGAAATCCTCCTTTCATTTCTTAGGAGCAGAGACACACAGAAACTAGCTTCATCATCTCAAATTGTGTCTGAATCAGGGTAATGTCAGTGGCTGTCCCCACATCACATCAGAGCATCCCTGAGACCTCACAAAGAGGCTTGTGCTTTTCTGATGTCCAGATCAAGGCTGGAGCTATGTCTCTATTAGTGTAAATGCAATCCCATTAAGACCAAAAGCATTTTTCCTTTCCTCCAGAATTCCTAGACTGCTTTTTCATATATCCATGTATGCCATGCATCTCTCCTTGTTGGGCTCTAAAAACCTCAAATGCTTTGCCAGCCAGGACTTAACATGAGGGCAGGACAACTAAGGGTGCAAGTAACGCCTCTTGTTCTCCCTCAGGCAAAGGGCCAGTCTACAGGAGAAAGTAAGTGTGAGTTTAGAGGCTTTGCGAGTTGAGAGTACCCTCACTGCTTGCATTAACTAACCACAGGGTTATTCCTAATGAAGATAGGACATAGCACAGGCAGAAACACTACCTCACCTTTTAAGGGCACCTCCTACCTGCACATTAGGTTTTATAACACTAGGCTAGCACGGACCATTGTGCTTGTTGAGGCTTTCCCAAATTTTCTGTGGAGCACCTCCCCACATGCATAGACCTTCTAATCACTTCCCCTTCCATTTCCCTTTGTACAGCACTTCTATGTCATCACCTCCTGCCAGCTGAGACGCATAGAGGCTGCCAGCAGGTCACCCATCTACTCTCACATCTCAGAAACTTTCCAGGGGAGCAGTGTGATCCGTGCTTACAAGGACCAGGAGAGGTTTATTTTGAAGAGTAATTTTCTAGTGGATGAGAATCAGCGAATTTGTTTCCCTGGAGCAGTTGCTGACAGGTACAAATCTGCAGTGTAAAAAAAAATAGTTAGCTCTTGGGGCCTTGGTGAGCAGAGATAGTTGCTCCTGGGGCTTGGGAGGAGGTACACAGAAGATGAGCCAGCGGTGCGCACTGTCTTGGGTTGGGTAGCCTCTTTCATCATCACTCACACAACCAATGCATTCCCATCTTTGTTGAGCGGCTGGGCACACAAACACTGACCCACTGCTAGAGCTATTTTGGTGTCCAAAACACAGGAAGCTGCAGTGCATGCCTGGTGAGGCCCATCCTCACGTGACATCAGACAATAGAGGCATCGTGAACCAAGTGAGGAGTACCAGGAGTGAGAGATGTTAGCCCAACTCATCCAAGGCACTGTGTGCTGGCTGCTCTCATCCAGCAGGCCTTGGAGAAAACCCTAACACACACCACAAGCCAACCAGTTCAGACAGACCAGAGCTATTCATGGTGGGTGGATAAGAGCAACCAGGGTGTGACAAGAGCTCAGTTGAGCATTCTGTATCCCAGCAGCTCCACAAGTATTTTGTAAAGTAATCACGGATTCTGTTGGGAGAAAGGAAGATGGGATGCAGCGACAGCCCTGTACTCTCTGCCTCTTGCAGGTGGCTTGCTACAAACCTGGAGTTCCTAGGCAATGGCATTGTGTTGTTTGCAGCAGTGTTTGCAGCAATGGGCAGAACACATCTTGGTCCAGGGACTGCTGGCTTCTCCATTTCATATGCTCTTCAGGTAACTCACTGTTGAAGTAATACCATGCTTGCTTTCATCAAAAGCAACTTGCATTTCAAATTCTGCTACCATTTTAAGAAATCATGAACTATTTCTGTGGCTTTCTGGATGCTTTCTAGCAAACCCTGTTCTCATTGCTGAAACCTAGGACATCTGGAGCACAGCACAGGGCTCCTTTGAGAATGAACCTCAAACACAGGCATGAGCCATCTTTTGCCTCCTGCATCTGAACTTATACTTAAGTCACAGCACGCCCTGAGCAACCGAAGCAAGGTCTTCAGCATCTGTGGTGTCTGCTTGCAGACTGGTTACAGAATAGCCTGACAAACAGCTACGTTATCTTTTAGCATCCAAATCGGTAGCTTTTCATTCTCAGTAAACTTGCTGAGAAGCAGCTATGGAGGGAGCTGGCTAGGCTCTTTAAACACAGCTTTACAAACACTTTCACAAGGATCCAGGGTTATTTCTTCACCTTTTAAGGGATGATTTCTGAAGCAATTAGCTGATGAGGTCTTTATTATAAATAAACATTAAGACAAAGCACCAGGTGCCTCGCAAGCACAGGTCAAGACTTACTTTATCTGCCCTAGTACTTCTGTTTCTTTCTGCCAGATAACTGGTGTTCTGAACTGGATGGTGCGCTCCTGGACGGAGATAGAGAACAACATTGTTTCTGTAGAGAGAGTGAGAGAATACGTGAGGACTCCTAAGGAGGTATCTAACCAAGTACTGACCTCACTAGCAGAGGGGAACATCTCTGCAAACTAAACACCTAACTTTCTGCTCCACCTGGACAAACCTAGTTCTCCCCTTTAAAAGGCAGTTATGTTTTCTGTAAAGAACTGCAGCATTTGGAATTCATCCAACTGACTACACTTGTTTTATAACCTCTGATCATCATTATTTCCTTAAGACAGTTAAGCATTAGATTGCCATTAAAATAGCCTCACTTGGTAATACTCGTGGAATGAGCCTTATTTTCTGCCCATATTTGGAGTATGCATTTATTGTGCGAGTTCAGATGCAACTCTGATAACTGATGGCTGCTAGATAGCCTTTTAGCCACTAAAAGTCTCCAGTGCAGTCATTTTTGTTCTGTAATCATCAAAATAATTTCTCCATATGCTGCTAAAGGAGACTTTCACAGTTCTGTTTACAGGGGCATCTAAATCTTCTTTAATTGACCCACTCAATGTCAGAACTCTGACACACAACAAATGTCTATCCCCATTTTCAGTTAAGACAATTGCCATCTTGGCATAAAGTAAAAAGTCAACATTTGCAATATGAAAGTTGGAGGCCCTTTTCTTTTTTGGAAACAGTAAATGGATTGGGGGAATTTGGCACAGATGTCTTCATAAGCTCCGCATTTCACTATGGGCACTTAGTAATTTAAATCAGCTTTACACATCACTGTTTTCACCTCTTTAGGCACCGTGGACTCTGAATGGCAAACCTCAAGGTCAAGTTTGGCTTACTGAGGGAAGAATTGAATTTAGAAGCTATAGTTTGCGATACAGGCCAAACTTGGAGTTAGCACTGAAGCGTGTCAGTCTAACCATCAACGGGCAGGAGAAGGTAAGAAAAGCTCTTTCAAAAGAGCTACAAGGTGTGAACTGCACTTTGCAGTGATCAGGTCTGGGATGCACAGTCTCTGCCCTACACTGAGGGCAAGCATGAAAGTTGCAGCAAGGTATGGGCCCTTCCCACCCCGCACACCTCTTCGGGGCCAAAGACGTGTTTCCAGAATGGCCCCACACGCTACACATTCTTCCGAGTGAAATTCCGTTTCACAAAGGTTAGCAGTTGAAGCAAAGGAATTTCACTGTTTAAATTTAGTGCCACATCAAGGCCCTGTCCTGTTGCTATGTCCTGTAGTTATTCTTCCCATCAAAGGCTTTGAAGATTGCTTTTCATACAAAACAAATAAAATTATACCCTTTTAAGAATGTATGGCTGGACTTTGCGAATCTTGAACAGCCCTGAGGGTGTGATCCATGCAAAGCTGTCTCTCTTCAAAAGGCCAAGAGCAATTACAGAACAGGTCTGTCCAACTGTTGAAAACCATCAACATCAAGAATAAAAGCTTCCCATTGCACTTCACAGATTGGCATAACTGGAAGAACAGGAGCTGGGAAATCTACTCTTGCTGTGGGATTGCTGAGATTAGTGGAAGCTGCAGAGGGAGCGATCCTAATTGATGGACTCGATATCGCTCAACTGGGTCTCCATGACCTCAGAACCAAGATAACTGTCATTCCCCAGGTATGAGATTGATTTCCAAAATGCTCCAGCAGTGTTTGTTTTAAGACTTAACACCTAGGAAGGGTGTATAAAGATTCTGTGGGAGGAGACACATGCAGAAATTCCAAAGTGGGAAATACCCTCTCTGCCAGGCTGGTCTTCTGCTCAGTGTGACATTAGCCACAGACCTGCACCCAGCTGGGAAAACAGAGAGCTCGTTTCTATAATTCGTTTCAGGAGTTGTTTGTACTCTCTCTCTGCTCAGGATCCAGTTTTGTTTTCTGGCTCTTTAAGAATGAATCTCGACCCACTAAACCAATGCACTGATGCAGACATCTGGACAGCTTTGGAACTGACCCAGCTCAAGAACTTTGTTGCAGATTTGCCAGATCAGTTGGAATATGAGTGCACTGACCAAGGGGAAAACCTAAGGTACCTTATGTGCAGAAAGACAGTGGCAGGGCAGTGCCAGCCCGTGGGAGGAAAGCTGTACATGAGAACGTACAGCTAGCAGGACAAGGAGTATCATTCTTTTTTTAAATTTAAAAAGTATCCAGAATCCAGGCAGCAAGTTGCTGCATTATTTCCTGTTTAGCAGCATGAAATCAAATAATAAGATACCAAATGGAAGACCTTTGAGACTCAATCATTGTGGTGGCTTATGTTTCTGTTGCGTTTTACACACTGGACTCCTATTCCAAGTGCAGGTCTGCCATGTGCTATAGTAATACACCCCCTTTGGTTGTTTGATGCTGTTACCTGCAGTGCCACCAGCCCCAGTCACCCTTTCAGGGACAAGGAACAATCCCCTTTTCGTTAGTTTTCACATTAATCCCATATTGTGGCCCCCAGGAAAAAGTGACTACTGCTCTCAGTTCACCCTCCTCTTACTTGCAGCACTGGTCAGAAACAGCTGGTTTGTCTGGCAAGAGCACTTCTTCGGAAAGCCAAAATCCTCGTTCTAGATGAGGCCACAGCAGCAGTAGATTTAGAAACTGATCTTCAGATCCAGTCCACCCTGAGGACTCACTTCAAAGACAGCACGGTGTTAACAATCGCTCACCGCATAAACACTGTCATGGACTGTGACAGGTAACATCCAGCTGCTTTCCCGAGGAGGAAAGACAACAGGGGCACCCTGTGTACATGAGACAAACCACAGTCTGAGCAGTAGTTCCATTTCTGCTGTTTTCTCGTTGAACCCTCAAAATCTTGCTTTAGAGATTGTAGGAGCTCTCTTACATCAGCTCAGCACCAGCAGGTTACACAAAGCCCGTTTATTCTCACACCATGCATGCCTTGCAGTGTCACACCCCTTTTCCCCACTGGCAGTGAAACCACAGCTGCTGCTTTTTGCTTCATCTGAAATCACGAAGCTAAACCACATTTCACAAATCTTACTCCGGTCTCAGATGCCAAAAAACTCTCCTCCCTCAAACTCGGTACTTGAATAGTCACTCACCAGAAACCTGTTTCTCTCACAGCTGTTTCCCAGCTGAAAAGCTTGAATAACAAGCAAGTAATGACATCTGTTTTAGAAATAAGTAGAAATAAACATCTAAGTTTATTAGAGCTGCTGGCATATCCCTAAGCTTACACTTCTCTTTGCATTTTCACAGGATTTTGGTCTTGGACAATGGTCGGATAGCTGAGTTTGATACTCTGGAAAACTTAATAGCTCAGAAGGGACTGTTCTACAGACTGATGGAAGAATCAGGCTTTGTGTGACTCCCTGGCAGAATACACCATAATGCCACTACTATGGAATAATTCATCTTGTAATTGAGTTACCTTGGTTTCACTCTAAAATGCTTGACACAACCAGATCTTTTTTGAGCTGTAACTGCAGTGAATAGATGAAAAGGGATACCTCCTATTTCCATGGGAAACTTAGCAATTCCATTTTCATTGTTTCCAGATACCAAAACCTCACTCTTTGGTTAAAAATGGCCAGTCAGAACTTAAACGCTGCGTTGCTTTTACGGTATAAGAGCAAACAAGCCAAAAGAAAAAGACCACAGCATTTATTTCTACTATAAATGGAGCCCAAATATACTGCCAAACTTAAAGATTACACACATGCTTTTTAGAAACCAACAAGATGTTATGGGCAGCAAACAAGAATTTCACGGGTAGGAAGCAAACTTAACTGTTTACAGCTTGTCCTGAAGTTCTGGGCAGAACAAATACAGTCTTTTGCCAGTGCCATTGGGAGCACTCCCCGAGTGCTGCTCTTACGCGGCTGCGGGGACTCCGAGGCAGCGGCTGGATCCCATCACCCAAACCTGGGGGCACAGGAAAAGGAAGCAGGACGCTACTCAGCACAAGAGCTTGTGGCTGTCACAGGCTGCCTGTTGTCACAGCTGAGGAACAGATCCCTGCCCTCTTTCTGTCAGCTCTGGAGGGGCCTTCGGGTGAGTGTGCTGTGCAGGGGCTGACGGGCTGCCCAGAGAAGGGAGCCAGCTCAGCGTGGTAAGGAACATCATTCCTTCTGCCTGAAGGCCTGGAGCTGCAGAACTGCTGAATGCCGGTTGGTCACAGTGGAGCATGTTGCCAATGTCAACATTCCCAAATTGTATTTGGCCCCAAGTGTCCTCTGATCCCTGCAGCGTGGTGGTCTGACAGATGAGGAAAGTAGCAGGGACTCGCCTGTCAAGCTGGTGGTTCGTTCCTGCTTCTCTTGCCAAGTGCAGGTTTACCTGCTGCATGTGCCACCCTGGTGTCACAGGGCCGCTGGCATGGCCATTTTTTGGACAAACAAAAATGGCAACTGCAGCAAAGCCTTCCTGGGCTTCCCATTGCACTAAGCAGCTGAATCAGAGCTGTCCCCAGGTCTCAGGAATCCCAACAAGAACACGTGACAAACCAATGACACTGTGAGATACTGCTGTTTACTGTGCCTTTTGTAAAGGACTTCATTTTCTAGAAAGCTGAAATAAACATAGAATCAAGTACTGAAATGCAAAAGTATTGTATAAAAAGGAGCACCAGGAGAAGGGATGAGAGAGTTCAAAATGACAGGAATCAACCCAGACCAGCAAAACCCAGCAGTACCTGCTCTGGCAGCTGCTCTGTAGCCTCTTCACCCACTTTAGGAGCAGGTAAGAGTTTCTGCTGGACAAGTGCCTGAGATACCGAAGTCCAATTCCTGCTGCCACCCTGGTGCTCAAATCCAGGAAAGAGGCAATACTTTCCCTCTACTTTCTCTAAATCTTACTTAAAGGCAGAGACAACAAAAAATTTTCCAACAGTTAAAAGTTATGAGCACTCTAGAGGTTTATCAATGGATCTCAAGAGCAGGAGCATTTACAACTAGTGAGATGCAAGTGTGGTATTTTAGCTGAGGTCAGAGCAGAACAGAAGTGCCTGTGTTGCTGGGTAATTCTGACACAGACATCTTGTAGCATACCATCATCTCCCATACAAACATCTTCTAAATCACAGACTGCTTGCTTTCAGCTCCTAAGTTGGTAATGAAGAGAGAGGGCAACAGAAGGAGAAAATCATCAAAACATGCTTCCACACTGGTAATTTTTGAAAGGGTGCAGTTTTGCTGTTGGCTTGCACAAAGTAAGAGCAAGCAAAAACATCAGCTTGCACAGGTCAAACTGGGCTTAAGAGACAAAAGAAAAGGGATTCCCAAAATTACACTTAGCAACCCCCCCCATGTTTCAGACGAGCTGGAGCCCCCAGCTTTATGCCCAGTGATACTGTAAGTAAGTGACAGATGGGAAGCTCAAGTCTTACAGAAAAAGGTGACAGTCACCACGAGGAAGGTATCTGGAAATTGGCTAAAGCAAAATATAAAAAGGAATTAATGCTCGGAGGTACCGTCCTTTCTTGACACTCTGGTCTAAGGAACAGAAAGCTGTGTTTAACAGGACGGGCTGTGGGTCTTTGCAGAGATACTTCTTCCTAGATGAGACTATTTCAAGTGTGCAATTAGCACAGGAGGTAACTGCAGCAGGCTCCTGAATGGCACCAGACTTCCCTGTATTGGAGGTCACAAGCCATCAGGCTACATTTCACTTACCCAGAAGTGTCCCGGTACCAAATGAGCTTTATGGCCAAACACGCAGAAAAAATGAGAAGAGGTTAAATCAGGAAAATCTCCTTGTTTTAAAGCAGACTAACACCTTACCTTGCAGCAAGCTGTTTCATTTCCTGCAACTGGTCCCAGTAGCACTGCATGCAGGGATCAGTATGCAGCCTTCTCTTCCCCAGCTGGAACAGCATCTCGCAGCTATACTTCTCCTACCTACAGGTACCCCAAAGCACCTCTGACACTGCTCTCACACGTGGGCTCTGTGGAAGAAAGCTGTGCTTGTTCAGCTGGCTCCCTGCGTGGTGAGTTAGTTCAGACCAATCCTCATCACACATAATACAATTTTGTTCAAGTCACATCCAGACAAGATATTAATCATTTTTATGAGGCCAGACATCTGCAGTCAGGACCATGAGTCAATGCAGCAACAGCATAAAGCACTGACAGGTATTCAGGGCAAACAGGAAAGAGCACCCACTCCAGAGCTGGGGCAGAACAGTTTGTGCTGGAAAGGGTACATATATTTAAAACCTGGAGGACAGTGATGCATATTAATAACCACATCAGTGACACAGAACAAGACTGAAGCACACACAGAGTCCTGACCCTTTGCTGCCCTATTTAGAAGGTTATCCTACAAAATACAGCTGGACACAGTTCCCCAGATGATCACAAACAGCCCATGAATAGGACGCAGAACATCCAGTGACACTTTCCAGTGTCCCCAGTTTCAGACTGCAAATCAGTTTAAGCCACTCCTACACAGACAACTCCACTGCAAAGATTCTGCAGAGCAGAGCCATCATGCTGCAAGTTCTGCATTTCAAACAAGCTGTGCTCCGAAGTGCAGGTCCATTTCAAAGGACTGACATGACTACGTTGAGGTTTGCAAATCTCTTGTTAATTGGTGTGTGATGGAAAGCACCGTTTCCTCCAACGGGAGATCAGTTTCCACTGCAGAACCCCAGCAGTGCAGCTTCCTCTGCATTACACCCAAACATGCAGAGTGCTGCAGAGTCCCCAGCTCAGTAACCAGGGACACTAAAAACCCACAAGACTTTTCAAAGGTATTTGAAATCCTGTCTGAATTTCTTCACCAGATGTTCTCTGCAGCTTTGCCTTGAGGAAGGTGGTGGTGGCAACCAGTTGCAGAGGCAAAGAGAGCACAGGGAGCTTTACTGTCTGGTTGTCCAATGCCAGTGGCCCCTTTCCTTCCCAGGGCTCTCCTAGGAGGGGATGGAAGTGAAAGGATCACAAAGTGTTGTTTCTGGAGGATGACAGTGCCCAAGCAGGAAAGGTCCTCCTCCGGGTCTCCTCTGCAGATAGATCTGTCTCCATTTTAATGCAGTTATTAAAACAATAGCAGCCATGCACCTTACCTGACAAGTTCATTTGTCTGCTCTGTACTTCATTCCTTACTAACCATTTGCTCCAATCTTTCCACCCTTCTGCCCATCACAATGCTGCAGAAGTGTTAACTGATTCCAAAAACCAAACCGACCTAACTCCTCCCCAGACTCCCAACACCCCTTGCCTATTCCACTTCCACAGAGGAAGTCCACACCAAGCTGCCCGGGAAACGTGGCAGACACTGGCCAGGGACACCATGAGCACAGCCAATGTCCAGAGCAATGCTGAATCCTGCTCTGCTCACACTGCAGTGCCCAAACTCCAAGAGAAACCATGAGATGTGAACCAGCCCTACCACAGCAGACAGTCATTTGCACTCAAGGTTTCTTCACCCTAACACCCACCAGACGTCAGGCCTAGAGCCTGGTCTGGAGCAGCAACAATCTCTGTTTTCAAGGGAAAAAGCTGAACTGCCAAAGCTAACTCTTTGTCAAATACAAAGGAAGAAATGACACATCAGGTTAGTTTTCAAACAATTTTTTTTACTGCAAGTTCTTTGCAAATATTTGTATAGTCATTACAAAAAATATCAAAGAAAATTTCAGTCTATTCAATTTTGAAGATTCATAATTTACAAAAAAATAAATAGCTTTACTCTAAAGAAGACAATTGTCTAATATTAAGGTCAGCAACATCATTCACAGAAGTCCACATTCTCAGAGTGCTGAGTATTAGGTCCATCTGCCTGAGTTTGCCTTCTTCCAGCATTTTCCTTTAAATAAGACTAATCAGAACATGAGAAAAGTAACTTTTTCTTGCCATAGAGAACTGAACATTCAACACAGATCTTGAAAACCAGACTCCACTGTTAATTGAACTTAGATCCCTCTGACACACAACTTAAAGAACAGTAAAACTTTTTTTAAACAATTGTAACAGAACAATTTCCCAAAAATTTAAGAGTCAACAGCAGCATCTTGAAGGGCATGTTTCTTTGAGATAAGGCTAGTGGTCCTTGATGTGGCAGAGCTTCTATTAAAGCACAGCCAAAGCCAAGGATATTACAATCAGCATCACACTGAGCCTGCAACCCCCGTTCAGGCAAATCCTTACCTCCTAGCCTGGTCCCCACAGGCACAACCAGGAGGATTCACCACCCAAGTCAGAATTCCTGAGTGAACTGGGTGTAAGACCAGGGACTGCACACTGCAACACACCAGCTGCTGCAAGGGTTTGCTTTTGGAGCGATTGTCATTCTAGACATGCTTAAATACTGCTTCCAAGTTGACTGTGCTTCTTCTCACCAGCACTACTGACATTTGATAATGAACTTGCTGTGAGACACTGTAAACACATGAGACCTTTAGGAGAATGCATAAAAGCATTAACCATGTACAGTAAATGCCATCATGAGAAAGTCTGGCACACGTTATTTCACAAGAAGAAAAATCTTTGGACTATAATACTATATGCCACAAAATGTTCCAAGTGCATCCCACAATAGATGGCTCTTCAAATGAGGAATCAGCAAACAAGCAAATAGCATTTGCAAAAATGTTTTAAACAAGAAAGGGGGGGAGGGGGCCAGAACAAAACAGCAGATGAAAATTAAAAGCTTTTCTGAGCTTCTCCGATGAATCGCTCTGCCTTATATTTGAGCATATAATGACAGGTTTCAGGCAAAAAAAATGAGAGTCTCTGAAGTGTTTTGCACAGTGTGTGTGCTTCTCCTAAAGCTGACTAAAATCAAGACTAGGGAGAATTAAAAAAAAAAAAAAAAGGAAAAAAATTGCATTGTTATGTTACTTCCATTGCGATGCTCTAGTTGACTTCACTAGGTCTGACACTGAACTGCCCAGTTCTCACCAGCTCAGGGGAACACTTCTCTGAATACATCACCTCCCTCTCCCCCATGCAAACTAACCAAGTTCAAACGCTACACCAAGCCTGAATCTTTGGCCATGCTATAGAAGATGCCTTTTTCCTGAAGCAGATGGTCTGGACTACCACACTCCACCACTTCTCCTCTCTCCAGGACTAAAACTCTGTAAAAGAGGAGGGAAAAACACGGTCAAAAGATCCAGAAAGCCAACGAAAGAGTATGGAGGCACTGATGGCAGCGTAGCCATTTTATGTGAGCAATGACAGTCCAAGCTCTATGAGTGGACAGAGGTGAGAACCTTCCTAAGCTTATTGCAGATGGTCCATCTCCTCTATTTTTTGTGTGGCAGGTGTTTCCCCAGTCATTTGCAGGCAGCCATGAGACTTAACTGTGCTCCAAGCCAGCCAGAAACCAGATGGCAGCACTTCTTGTTAAGGTGGGAGGGCCTAAGACCTTAAAAGATCTGGGATAACCTTCTCATAACAGTGCATCACATCAACTGCTGTTGCACAGCTGCTGCTGACAAAATACACACAAAGACATAGCTTATGCAAAACTAACATGCAACCAGGATTGGGGAGTTTACAAAGCAAGGCAGTGAAGTCAGTTCACAGTTAAAGCACTACCTTCAGCTACCTCCACTAACTGGCCAGGCACCAGAGATGCTTGCAAGGCCCTTGGCAGGTGCCACTGCAGTGTTACCTGCTGCTGGGACCAAACTGGGTGTTCATCTGGTGACAGTACTGCTGGTGAACGCTCCTGTCTCTTATCTTTCACTATTGACAGCACAGAGAAAGGTCTACAAAAATATACCAAAATCTTTTAACTGGCCACTTCGCTTTCTGCCATTCCGTGATAAAAAGGATGAGAGCTTAAAACTCAAATTATGAGACAACTCTGCCCTCAACCACACCTTAATGGCAGTTGAGGATGAGGGAGGCTGTATGAACTATAGTCAAGTGACGGAAAGAGAAATGTTGCACAGACTTCAGACAAGAATCCCTTTGATTGCTTAAGATGTCTGTGCCTAGTTTAGAGTATGAGCTCCCTAAGGCTCTGATGCCTCTTTCCGGCTGTGCCTAAATTGGAGCAAGACTTAGGAACAGACTTCTTGCCTTCCTCCCCTTCCGGTTTGCCTAGGCAAGAACGGCACAGCAACAGCGTGACATCAAGGGATCAGAGAAGGTCCCCAGGCCAAGCACAGCCACTGCAAGCCAAAACACAAGCACACACCACCCATCAAAGGAATTCCAGCAGCTCTGCAGAGGGGTGGCTAAAAGCACACTGGTGAACGTTTAGCTAACACAAAGACGCTCATTTAAGGAGAGCACAACGCAGGTCACACAAGCCATTCTTGATAAAGATAAAAGCAGTATTACTTTACCTTGTGTAATCCATGATTGTGTTCAGACGATGTGCTATAGTTAATACAGTACATTCTTCAAATTGAGACTTTATTGTTGACTGTATAAGCTTATCTGTTTCAAGATCAACAGCAGCCGTGGCTTCATCGAGAACCAGGATTTTGGACTTCCTGAGCAGGGCTCGTGCCAGGCACACTAGCTGGCGCTGTCCCACACTGTGCAGATGGGATGGGAGGGTGGGGAAAAGAAGTCACAGCAACTTTGCAGTATTCTTTTTGAAGCCCAAAATTCCTTGTAAGAACTCTAAACTATAGGTGCCAAGAATCTGGCAAAATAGATAGGGTCAGTCTTACTACTTTCACTGGAGAGGATCTAATAGGAACTGAAACCACATCCCCCTCACAGAGAGGTCTCAGCAACATAAGAGAATACATGGCAAACGGTGTCAGCAGATCTGAATCAATGCAGTGCTGAGGACCGGACTTTAAATGGTTTCTGCAGACTGAACATACATCCCTGTTATGGTGCAAAAAGCAAGCTGACAACTCCCCTTAGAAAAATTGCATCTGTTGGGCAAGAGCCATGGTCAGTTAGGAGCGTCCACTATAAATAGCAGGCTGCTGCTACTAAAATCCCTTCCAAGGCTGCCCAAGCTGTTAAACCTCACAGCATTCCAACTACTTAAATTACTCTGAATTCTCAAACTTGAGGGTTTAAAACTTGTTGGATAAAATCTAGTTGGTTGATGGCCTGATCATGCATTAAGAACTCTGCAACCCCTTCCCCACACTTCATTGCTATTGCTAGGGTCTAACTACATACTGTCCCAAGTGAGCTGCAAGGTCTCTGAAAGTGCAAAGTCTATTCGCAGGTGGGAGGGCATACACACACTCCGACACCTCTGTTCTTATTTAGTTCTTAAGGCAATTTTCACAAGCATGGTTCTTGGACATACCTGAGGTTCTCTCCACCTTCAGCACACTCATGATTAAGTTTATCCGGAAGAGACGATACAAAGGTTTTCAGGTGAGCCAATTCCAAAGACCTCCAGATGTCTTCATCAGAGTGTTGGTCAAAAGGATCAAGATTCATTCGCAGAGAGCCAGAAAACAACACTGGATCCTAGTCGCAGGGAGAGGTAATTGACAATGTACACAGAACATGGCAAGTGCTCCAAGAGTGTTTCTTCAACAGTGAACTGAAAACACGTCCAGATGCAGTTGCAAGCAAGCTCATCCACTGAATTTAGGTGTGAGACCTCACTTTTTTCAGTAACAGCAAGTTATTCTCCCTCAGCCTTACTCCTGCTGGTGGCCTGACCTCTGCTGCCTCTGGCACTCCAGACCTTTCCATGAGGTAGTAACTCATGAATCCAGAAGGAAAATAATAATAATAATATTTTTAAAAGCAAGCAAGCTTTCTTTTTATGGGCTACTAAGTTAAAGAACATGCACTCCCTGTCCAGCCTTCTGTCAGCAGGGACCACTAGGTCAATTTTCCGCTTCTTAGGGATCCAAGTGGTAGATTACACCATCTGTAAATATTTCAAAAGTCTTCAGCAGCAGCATTAATGAAATGAATGCATTTATTTCTTGGACATGGAGAAATATTACTGTGGAAATACTTTTGACCTGTAAGTGTCAGACTGATGCAAAGTAATCAAGAGGAGAAAGCAAAGTCCCCCCAGATTTCCAAAAATGGTACAGAAAACCTTTGACAGTGTGCTGCAACAGTTATTTATATAACCACATTTTATGGTCCTACTTTGAATCAGAACAGGCAGGCAATAAAGGCTGCACAGTAAGAACAAGACTTGAGACTGCAAGTGCAGTGCTTGTAAAGCCAGATTTCCAAACATTTTGGACAATCAGACCCACTGTTGCTGGGCTGACTAGGTTACGTACGGGTTTCTGTGATTGAATAGTGCTGTACACCTTGCTCCCCAGATCCTGCCAGAGTCAGAATGCTCTGTACAAAGGCCCAAACAACACATATCAAGCCTGAAATAGCAATGCAAAATCCTAATCCCTCACAACTAGACTCCATAGTTCCATTTTTATTAGTAATGAGTTACTATCTAAAATGAAATTGGAAACCAATCTATAGAAAAACTGCCCCAAAGACTCTCCACATACTTTACTTCCCCTTTACTGGCCAAGGGAGTAACAGTCCCAGTTAACTAAGGGACCCCCATCAGGCCATCATCTGGGAGGAGACCTCCCCACTCGGCCTGTCTACAGCATTTCAGGGATCAGCTGACAAAGCCCATAAGTCCAACAGCCAAAGTTTTGCTTCCATGTCAGAACTCAGCCATAGCCAAGCTCCTGCTTGCTGCCCAGCACAAGCAAATGAAAGCCAATGTAGGAACAAAGCTTGGTTTCAAGTCCATGAAAGAACATGCTGAAATGACTATTTCATCGCTATAGATCAGAAGAGGAATAAATGTTCTCCCTGGTACATTACAGAAATAGCATTGTTACAAACAAGTTCTGGTAATGGCAGGATTTCACACCTACCTGAGGGATGATGGTGATCTTGAACCGCAAGTCATGGAGCCCAATCTTTGCAATATTAATTCCATCAATAATAATTTCTCCTTCAGCTGCTTCATTAATCCGAAACAAACCTAAAGTAAGGGAGGATTTTCCAGCTCCCGTTCTTCCAACTATTCCAATCTGTTGGGAAGAAATACAGGAACAACTTACTGCAGAGAAGAATTAAAGCATTTCCAACCATCTACATAAAACTGGCACATTTTCAGGTCATGTATCAAAACCCCAAAACAGAGTAATGAATTAAGGCTGATTGAATGGAAAGACAAATCACTAGATGCAAAAAAACAAGATCAAAAAGCAGTCCCAAAATTTGCAAACCAATCCCAGAAGTTCTCAATTTTTCTAGAAAGGCAGACAGAATTGGGTAGAGCAGACCAAGGTTTCCTTGATCCTTTTTTTTTTGGTTCATGCTTCAAAGCCATAATTGCTGACTTGACATATATCTTGTTTGATTTATAACAAAAACATACCAAAAGCACTCTGGTTCACATTGTATGTTTTGCTACTGAGTTAGACTGAAGCCTTCACCAATTCTTTTCTTTTTTAAAAATATAAGACATCGCTACTCAGATTACATGATATACCTCTTGTCATCTGCCCATTCTAACCACTCTTGAGGTAGTATTCTGCCCATATTTATACGTAGAAAGCATGCAATCATAAAAAAAAAAACCCAAATGCCTAGTTGGATACCATAAGTAAGAAAGCCAGAGAGCAGATTTGTCTTTCCACTACCTTTTATGCTGCTGTGCAAGATCACGCTATTATTAGACATCGGAGAATCCACGTAGAACTGGGGCGGGATGTGGGAGAGACATATCACCATTAGTTTGGCCAGATCCAGAGAATCTGCTCTGAGTCTGCAGAGAGTCTCGCCCTGCAAATCCTGCCCCACTAGATCAGGGCTTCCCCCCCTCTGCTTAGTAGTTCATTTTCTTGAGACTTTAAGATAACCTCCCTGTAGTCCTCTTTCCTTATGGCAAAAAATTAGCAGTTTCTTGTGAAGGGAAGAGAAGACAGCATAAACCTCATTTCCTCATGAAACCAGATCAAAAGGTGCGTATGTGTATGTGGGCTTGTGAAGTATCTTCATCCCATGGTGCAGGACACACCTTGAAAAGGCTAAGAGCCCACTACAGCTGCCAGTTACAGTAAGATTTTACAGAAGCTCTTCTAGTTTTTAAGGACCCAAGATGCATTACAGAACAGGGTTAGATCTCTCCTTGGCTTATTCATGGAGATTTATAAACAATACCACTCTACTACAAGTTCAGATTCATTACCTTCTCACCCCCACTTATGGTAACATTTATGTTTTTTAGAACCAAATCCAAGTCTTCCCGGTAGCGTAAACCATAGCCTCGAAACTCAACCTTTCCCTCCTCGGGCCAAGTGCTGGCTGGGGCCGTTTGTTCAATACTCCATTCAGCCTGAAAGAATCACACAAACATCTGATCACTCCTCCTTCAATGGGACATGGGCTCAGCAGACTTGAGGAAAGCAATTAAGAAAAATCCTTGTCAGTGTGCAATTTGCAAAAGGAATGGTGACGGTGATGGGAAGAGAGGGAAAGAGCTGCCCCAAAGCAGATGAAATAGTGTATCTAGCCAAGGGCTTTGCTATCACAACTACCACTTGCTGTATAAACTTTTCTCTTATAAACAGAATCATACAGGCAGCACATATTCAGATAACCTGCTTGCACACCCTCACCGCAGCAATGGAGCCATTGGGGAAGCCAGACATGCAACTAAAAGCCGTTTAACTGAGACATAAGCACTAAAAGATTAATAAGCTGGTAAAGTAAACAGCTGCTGCCTCAATCCCCCAAAGAGGTGGGAGAGGAGAGAACACATCCCACTACATTCACTGCCAACACCAAACACAAAGGTTTAACTGTATAAACACTGGTCTGTTCCCAGAACCCAACAAAAAATTCAAGGAAGGGTCCTCATAAGGTTTGGCTGCAGAAACAGTGACTCAAGTCAGGTTCAAGTGACAAGCATGGCAAAGAGAACCCACTTTCTGTTCTGTAGCCGAAAGGGGCACTATTGCAGAGGAAATTAGTTATGTGATTTGAATGAAAACAAAAAAAGTAAATCTTTACCACCCACACTGAGAGCAAAAAGAGAAACACAAATACAAAAAAAAAATAGCATTTAAGCACTTAGGAAACCAAAATATTTGTACAGCTCCACTGCTTGGCCCAGGGTAGAACAGCACACTTCCTACAGAACACTGTAACCGCCAGTAGACACACCTCAAAAGCACCCACAGGAACTATGCACTGAGATACAGCCTGTCCCTAGAGAGTGAGCACCGACAGCACTAAGCTCTGCCCCATCCCTCAGCTCAGAGGACATGCCCAACTGCACCCTCCAACCCATTCAGCCAGGCTGGGCCCTCAGAAGAGGCCACTACATTCTACAGGTATGCAGACAGCTCAGTGTACCTCCTTCTCCATTTCAGTGTATTCTTTAACTCTTTCTACAGCAACAATGTTGGTTTCCAGCTCAGACGACATGCGAACTAGCCAGTTCAAGTATGCTGTAATCTGCAAGAAGAAAAGAAGTCTCAAAGTGTTACCTGCAATAAATAAAAAGGACGTGTACTGGGTCTGTATGGTAAGGTTTGGGTGGTGCTGGTGGGGTGCTACAGGGGTAGCTTCTGTGAGCAGCTGCCAGAGACCTCCCCTGTGTGACCCACTGCCAGCCAATGCTGAGCACATCAGCGATGGTGGTAGCACCTTTGTGATAACATTTAAGAAGGGGGGGAAAGAGTAACACCAAAACTGTGCTGTTGTAGCCAGAGAGAAGAGTGAGAATATTTGAGAGCAACAACGCTGCAGACACTAACGTCAGTGAAGAACAAAGGGGAGCTAGAGCAGAAACTCCTCTGCAGTCCACAGTGAAGACAATGGTGAGGCAGGCTGTTCCCTTGCAGCCCATGGAGGTCCATGATGGATCAGATATCTGCCTGCAGCCCATGGAGGACTCCACACCAGAGCAAGCAGATGCCTGAAGGAGGCTGTAACCCCATGGGAAACCCAAAATGGAGCAGGCTCTTGGCAGGACTTGTGGTCCCATGGGGGAAACCCACACTGGAGCAGTCTGTTCCTGAAGAACTGAACCCCGTGGAAAGGGCCCACACAGGAGCAGTTTGTGGAGAACTGTCTCCTATGGGAGTGACCCCACACTGGAGCAGGTGTGAGGAGTGCTTCCCCCCGAGGAGGAAGGAGCAGCAAAGACAACTTGATGAACTGACCCCGGTTCCCCATCCCACTGCACCGCTGGAGTGGAGGAGGTAGAGAACTTGGGAGTAAAATTAAGCCTGGGAAGAAGGAAGAGGTGGGATGAAGGTGCTTTAAGATTTGGTTTTAACTTTTATTTTCTTACTCCAATTTTATAAATAAAACTAAATTTCCCCAAGTCAAGTCTGTTTTGCCTGTGACAGTAATTGGTGAATGATCTCTCCCTGCCCTTACCTCAACTCATAAACGTTATTTTTGTCTCTCCTGTCCAGCTGATGAGAAGAGTGATGGCGCAGCTTTGGTGGACACCTGGCATCCANTTGGTGGACACCTGGGATCCAGGCAGAATGAACCCACCACTAAATGAAACCACCAAAGCACCGAAAGGTCATGACATACATGAAGAAAGTCAAAATCTTGATAACTAGTGCCATATCAGAGAAAAGTCCACATGCCTTTAATATTCAAGGGATGAGTCACCTTAGCCACCTCCTCTCACACAGGCAGGGCACTGAAGAAACTTCCCAGCATCCTTCCAGATGCTAGTTGTAGCTATTATTTTTTTATGTTCTTTATAGTAGTTTTCCCTCCCAAGCTGTAGCAAGGTTCTGACTTTCTGACTCAGTCTTACAATTCAGAGTTGTTGGGTTTTTCCCAAAAAACCGCTCGTGTAGAATTACCTGCAATGAGTAGGACACTGAGAGGCCAACCAGTCCGGCACTGAGTTTGTTGCGTGCCATCACTGCAAACAATGCTGCAAAGAGGACAATGCAGTTCCCTACGTATTCCAGACGGACAGCCAGCCACCTACAAGAAACAAAAGTGTAATGCATCTTGCTGGTAATTCACCCACACAGAATAAGGAATACAGCCACCTAATGTTCTGNATGAAAACAAAAAAAGTAAATCTTTACCACCCACACTGAGAGCAAAAAGAGAAACACAAATACAAAAAAAAAATAGCATTTAAGCACTTAGGAAACCAAAATATTTGTACAGCTCCACTGCTTGGCCCAGGGTAGAACAGCACACTTCCTACAGAACACTGTAACCGCCAGTAGACACACCTCAAAAGCACCCACAGGAACTATGCACTGAGATACAGCCTGTCCCTAGAGAGTGAGCACCGACAGCACTAAGCTCTGCCCCATCCCTCAGCTCAGAGGACATGCCCAACTGCACCCTCCAACCCATTCAGCCAGGCTGGGCCCTCAGAAGAGGCCACTACATTCTACAGGTATGCAGACAGCTCAGTGTACCTCCTTCTCCATTTCAGTGTATTCTTTAACTCTTTCTACAGCAACAATGTTGGTTTCCAGCTCAGACGACATGCGAACTAGCCAGTTCAAGTATGCTGTAATCTGCAAGAAGAAAAGAAGTCTCAAAGTGTTACCTGCAATAAATAAAAAGGACGTGTACTGGGTCTGTATGGTAAGGTTTGGGTGGTGCTGGTGGGGTGCTACAGGGGTAGCTTCTGTGAGCAGCTGCCAGAGACCTCCCCTGTGTGACCCACTGCCAGCCAATGCTGAGCACATCAGCGATGGTGGTAGCACCTTTGTGATAACATTTAAGAAGGGGGGGAAAGAGTAACACCAAAACTGTGCTGTTGTAGCCAGAGAGAAGAGTGAGAATATTTGAGAGCAACAACGCTGCAGACACTAACGTCAGTGAAGAACAAAGGGGAGCTAGAGCAGAAACTCCTCTGCAGTCCACAGTGAAGACAATGGTGAGGCAGGCTGTTCCCTTGCAGCCCATGGAGGTCCATGATGGATCAGATATCTGCCTGCAGCCCATGGAGGACTCCACACCAGAGCAAGCAGATGCCTGAAGGAGGCTGTAACCCCATGGGAAACCCAAAATGGAGCAGGCTCTTGGCAGGACTTGTGGTCCCATGGGGGAAACCCACACTGGAGCAGTCTGTTCCTGAAGAACTGAACCCCGTGGAAAGGGCCCACACAGGAGCAGTTTGTGGAGAACTGTCTCCTATGGGAGTGACCCCACACTGGAGCAGGTGTGAGGAGTGCTTCCCCCCGAGGAGGAAGGAGCAGCAAAGACAACTTGATGAACTGACCCCGGTTCCCCATCCCACTGCACCGCTGGAGTGGAGGAGGTAGAGAACTTGGGAGTAAAATTAAGCCTGGGAAGAAGGAAGAGGTGGGATGAAGGTGCTTTAAGATTTGGTTTTAACTTTTATTTTCTTACTCCAATTTTATAAATAAAACTAAATTTCCCCAAGTCAAGTCTGTTTTGCCTGTGACAGTAATTGGTGAATGATCTCTCCCTGCCCTTACCTCAACTCATAAACGTTATTTTTGTCTCTCCTGTCCAGCTGATGAGAAGAGTGATGGCGCAGCTTTGGTGGACACCTGGCATCCAGGCAGAATGAACCCACCACTAAATGAAACCACCAAAGCACCGAAAGGTCATGACATACATGAAGAAAGTCAAAATCTTGATAACTAGTGCCATATCAGAGAAAAGTCCACATGCCTTTAATATTCAAGGGATGAGTCACCTTAGCCACCTCCTCTCACACAGGCAGGGCACTGAAGAAACTTCCCAGCATCCTTCCAGATGCTAGTTGTAGCTATTATTTTTTTATGTTCTTTATAGTAGTTTTCCCTCCCAAGCTGTAGCAAGGTTCTGACTTTCTGACTCAGTCTTACAATTCAGAGTTGTTGGGTTTTTCCCAAAAAACCGCTCGTGTAGAATTACCTGCAATGAGTAGGACACTGAGAGGCCAACCAGTCCGGCACTGAGTTTGTTGCGTGCCATCACTGCAAACAATGCTGCAAAGAGGACAATGCAGTTCCCTACGTATTCCAGACGGACAGCCAGCCACCTACAAGAAACAAAAGTGTAATGCATCTTGCTGGTAATTCACCCACACAGAATAAGGAATACAGCCACCTAATGTTCTGTCACACATTAGTCTTTCAACACATTAGTACCCCAATTAATAGACCTTTCAGTTGCATAAATTCCCTGTCTTAGTTCAGAAGGCACCAGAGGGTAACATTGGGATCAATGAACCTAAACTTTTAAAAAATATTACCCAGAAATAATGCAGAAAGAAGAAATTCAGAAGTGATCTTAATTCCATCACAGAAGTTTAAGCAAAACACCTGCAAAACAGATGCATCCACACAGGATTCCCTACCCTGGGTAAGTATGCTGAGAGCTGTGACTGATGCAGAGCACAGGCAGCAGAAACAAGCCCTCCCTGTATAATTCCCTTTCAATATTTCAACCCCACTGGTACCTGTTTGCAACAATGCTTGGATAGTAAGCTTTCTGATTTTCATCCACTTTCACATCATTTTGCTTTATGAAACGGTTCTGCTCCTCAAAGGCTCGAATGACACTGACTCCCAAAAGAGTCTCATTGAAGTGAGAATATACAGGAGAACGACTGACAGACTCAAGACGTTTGAGCTGGCGAGAAGTGGCCACGTAAAATCTCTGCAAATCAGAGTATGAGAGTTATGGTTACATCCAGACTGCGTCTGAAAAGACAAAGGGAATCATAACAGAGTTCCCTGCCATTTGGGCAGCTAGTTACAGAGATTCAACTTACACACAGGAATACAAGCCTTTTCCAACACATTTAGGCCTAAAAAGACCATTACATATGCTCTGCTGTCTTTAAACAACTGCCAAACAAACCAAACCATCTCACGCAATAGCCATTTCCTCCTTTTTGTTTTTTTTTCTGCAAGTTTAGTTCAACAGTATAAAACACACACATCACTGCCTTTAGAGTTTACCAACGGAGCCTGATAGATTCACTAATTCAAGAGGCCAAGTCAAATTACAGCTTCTCTCTGATTTGTACTGGCTCTAGTAAATTTCTAAGAGTAAAGTAAGAGGGAAGCAAGCACACCCTGCCTACACAAGGCAGGAGTGAAAGCCTGTCTTCATTTCTCTTGCTTTGTAAGCAATACTCTGACAGACAGGCACATCAGCAATGCACACATACCTCTCTGAAGGCTACTCTTTAGTTTGGAAGCAAGTTTTAGCAAGCCCATACATTTTGCATATTTGGGCTCTAAGCAACAAGCTAGATAAAATTTGCCTCAAAATCTAATGGCATTTTTATAAAGTCCACTTAGGCATTACAGGATTACTTTCTGCACAAAAGTGATTCTACATTTGAGAACAGAAGGAAACACTGTTAACGTCAGCTAATCAATAAACCACGCAAGGCACAGTCAGTCAAGCACAACTCAAGTCAAACACATGAAAATCCACCCTACCACAGAGTAAGAACTGTCTTAAATAACAGAGGATGAGTGATTGCTGGTCTGGGTGCCCCAGACAACACCCCTCACCTGCACAAACAAGTAGACAAGTCCTAGGGGTGGAATAATGACAGCAGCTATAGGTGTGGCCAGCAGAATGATGATACAAGCCCCAATTACATTAAATGTCGAGCCCATGAACATCTTGATGATCGGTGGAATGGTGGAGTCAATGGTATCTATCTCCTTCGAGAAACGGTTCACCAAATTTCCACTGGGTGTACGTTCAAAGAAACTCATGGGAGACCTGAGGACATTGTGCAGCAGGTTGAGGTGTAGATGTCGTGAAGCAAATATTCCCCCTATTGACACAACCATCGAGTATCCGAACACAGCAATACCTAGAAAAGAAAACTTGTTTTTAACTGCTTCTGCCTCTCACACAAAACATTTCCCTTCATTTTGTCATCACTTAGCATTTGCATGCTCTATACAATAATCCCGAGAACTAGGGTTCACTACAGGTAGACTCAGCAATCACTCTAAGTAATTAAAACACAAACAAAATCAGCGAAAACACTACATATCCTCATGGAAGAGGTTGTTTTTCTGTTACAAAACTGTGTGCAATATTTGAGCACTTTCCTTGAGTGAAGACCACTGAATTTTAAGGTGTCATTTAGTTTTTATTACACGATCTTTATGGCAATTTTGAAGGGGAGTACTTGGTTAGGCTTCATGGCAAACATACTTTGACCATAAAGAGGACACATAAAAAGCCGCTAAGCTGGCCTCCCCATGGTGCCTTAGGTGGACCTGCAGTCAGAGGAACCACCAGCTTGCATAGCTCAGCCAGGCCATGGCAAGAAGGGATGCAGTGCAGCCACAGACTCCTGTCCCACAAACCAGGACAGCACAGTTTGCTTACAGGCCAAGGAACCCAAGGTCATCAGCCCCTGGCAAACCACTCTCATTCATGCTTGGTACAAACAAATGAAAACAATATTCACTAACTGCATAATTTTATAGGTTGGTTTGCTTGCCCTGTTTTTTCCACTCCTATCTTTATTTACTTAAGTTTTTCATCTTTCTACAAAGGAAAAAAAAAACAAACCCAAACCCAAAACCAACCCCCACAAATCCTTGGCAAACGGCTGCTGCAGTTCTGGGGATACAAGGTCACCAAAAGCATTAGAAGCATTCTGGACTAGCTAATCTTAAAACAAGTAAGACCAAGCAAACCTTGAGAAATTCCCAGGGCTCCATACACCCCCAGTCTGACATTTGTGTACTGCTGTGTCCCATTGATAACAGGATCATCCGTCCACAAACTTAGCCAGTAGTTGGAAGCCAGAGAGGCTATATGATTACACATAAAGAGGAAAATGCTCAAGAAAGAGATAAAGAGTCCAATTGCTTTCATGTAGTCCCAGTACACTGTTGCCTTTACCTGATGACAGAAGGGAAAAAACAAACAAAAAAAACACAACATTTTGCAGATTAAGTTTCAAACCCAGCAATTCCCCCTTCTTGAACGGCTGCTTCAAGTCAGTATTCCTGCATCAGGTCATAAAACCACAACAGTTGCACTCTAGAGAGCCACTGCTTGGGAACATGAGCTGCAAAGCCTACTGTGGAGACACACCAAACCTGACATCCTGCCAGGGCAGGCACACATCATCTTTCCCTTGTCTTTGAATGCAAGGGTGGGAAGAGAGCAGCCTGAAGTAGCACAGTGTCAGCAGTGAAGCCAAAAACATCACTGAGTTCGTTTGTGGCTCTCTCTTTTTACCACAAGATTACACAGGCTTTAAATTAAATCCTTGCTCCACATGGCTTGTAGCCCATGATCTATCTTTAACCAGAGGATACATGGGACATTGCTAGGAGGTGTAGCTGCCATTTTCCCAGGAACTTCACTCTCAGGTTTCTCAGAAAGCTCTGGGTATCCTGGGATTAAATACTGGTGTCTACAGTGGAAACTTGGCTCAAATTCATCTGAGCCAATTCCAGCTCCTTAACTGAAGGGCAGATTTCATTATGCCACATAATTTGTCACAACCTCTCTCTAAGAAATAGCTGCAGGGTTTTAATTTCTTTTTGATGTGGGCAGGCCCATCATCTTTTAAGTTCTGATGTCAGCACTCTTTCTGTACACAACCTTGGAGCTTAGACTTAAGAGCATGGAAGTGTTGCTGTGCCCTCTGAAGTACTACACAACAACCAGCACGTCCAAGAATCCACTCAGACCTCTCTCACCTCAGTTATGTGGTCTTTGGAAGCTATTTTGCCCCGAACCCTGTGGATTTTTCTGAAATCAAAAGAGTGCAGAAGCAGAAATGGGAGACCTTACCCTCCCGGTCTTCGCTGTGTCAGCCTGTGTTAGTTTCCAGGAATTCTTTTCAGCAAGTGGCTTCTGCAGCTCTGCTGTGCTGCTCTGGTGCTGTGACTTCCCAGTATCTCTGCTGTACGTTGAAGAGTTACTGAGTTGCCTGTTAAAAGACACTTATTTTCAGTCTTAGCATGACACAGGCCAGGTGTTTATTTCATAGGCTTCAACAGTCCACAGATTCAAGTCAGTAATTTATATTACTCTGGTGATAAACAATCTCCTAACCAGTCATCATCAGACCCTGTGCTTCCATCCTCCCCTCACAGTGCACTCCCCTAAGTCCTCCCTGATAGCATTCAGTTCTCAAGTATCCATCTTCAGGCAGTCAAACAAGTCCTAGCTGAGCAATCAAACCCCCCAAAGAAAAATAGCTCGGTGATCATCAACATCAACCTTTACAACCCCTATCATCATATACAGTGCTGTTGCTGAACTGCAAAAAGGGTACCACACTGGCATCAAAATGCGCAACTGTACTCCCAGGTACTCATTAGCTTCCAGAAATACAGTATCTCTACAGCACCATAAGAATAAGGCATTGACTATG
The DNA here is from genome assembly GCA_013400555.1 of Jacana jacana. NCBI lineage: Eukaryota > Metazoa > Chordata > Aves > Charadriiformes > Jacanidae > Jacana > Jacana jacana. Next base: position 47,598 of record VZTM01013444.1, read on the forward strand.
AGATTGATTTTTGGGAAGGTATAATCAGAGTGATTGTCTTTATTCTCCAGCACAATAGCAGCTGTACTAGATCAGACTGAAGGTCCACTTAGCACTTCATCCCATCTGAGAGAAGTCAAGAAAAGCCTTAGGAAAGCATAGGAAAACTGGACTAGCCAATACAATACTCTCCCCTTTAGATGAGCTAAACCCAATAGTATCTCACTACAACACAATTATTTCTTCACAGAAGAGTAGCATAAGAGTTCTGTGTGTGTAGACTTTCATGTGCAACAGTCTATACCAGCCACTGGAGCAGGGCTGCAGCCTCAGAGGTTCATATGTTAGCAACTGGGGAGACCAGGGTCCAGGGGCAGCTATTGGACAGACTAGGTGTCTGAGCCCAGCTGGTGGAGGGGATCCACCTTGTACATACAGATATATTATATTCTCACTGGTAAACCTCCATCCTGCCCGGGCAAGAGGTGGGAGCAGGTTGAGGCTATTTGGTGCTGTGTCTGTGTGGGTACTCTAAGTGTGTATGACCTGCATGGTCAGCCATGTAGGTATCTCATGTGTATGTACACCCTCTGTGCATGTGCCTGCTGGGAGTAACATCATAAGCCTTGCTACTACTGTTGGACCTGGAGCCATGGAGCAGCACCAGCCCCACCTCTCAGAGGCTGCTGGATCCAGCATAATAGGTTTTCCTCCAACAAATACTATAAACACCAAGTTACTGCTTATCCACAACAGGGAAGAAGGGGGGAAAGTGAAAGGGAGGGAGGGAGGGAGGGAGGGAGGAAGGGAGGGAGGAAGGGAAAAAGAAAAAGAAGAGAGACTACACACCTTTGCATCAACTTTCCAGGGGCTTCATTCACAAGGACTCCATTTTCCACAGGCTTTCCTTCCTTTCCAGATGGACTACTTGTATCTGGAGGGGTGTGAAAAAGTAAAATTTGAAAATGGTAAGGGAAGACACGAAGTTTTCATTTCAATCCTAAATGCCAGGTGCAGTCCTAATGTGCACAAGAGGGGAACACAAGTATTTACATATACTAACAGATATGTAAAGTGAACAAATGAGTTTAGTTCCACCCAAACAGGATTAGTTGTAAAGACAGCAAACACTTATTTTTCTGTTTTTCTACCAAATGTAGGTCAATAATAATAATTATGTAGTATAATTTTGAGGACATACTTGAAGTCAAAGCATGCAATACCAAGTCACACTATGATTCACTCTGTGGAAAAAACAAAACAATTCAACCACTCTTTTTCAAACCACATCTTTTACACAGTTAACTATAGATTATTTTAAGTTTAGAATGAATGAGAAGACATTCCAGCAAATGACGGTATGAAGCTGCAAGAACAGAGGCATGTGCTTTTAACTTTGCCAAAATAAGAAGGAACATGCCAAAGCCTAGTGTTTTTATGCAACCATGAGAATCAAATAATCAAATTAATTTAAGCAAAAGATCCTTCTAGGAATGTCATTTCTCAAAAAAAGACCAAAAAAAAAAAAAAAGATGAAAAGTCTTGTTATCCCACACCATCCTATTTGTAACAAGATGCAGTACACAAGACAATAATTTCAAACACTTCATAAAAGCTGTCAGCTTGAAATATTAAGCTTTCTCTGAGCACCTTAATTCAGTGTAATACAGGGCCACGAGTAAAACTTTTATGTTCAAGTTATGTCATCATTTTCCTAACACTAAATAAATTACTAACTCCTAAAATACTGTCAATTAAATAGAGTTCTATTTTCAAATATTAAAGTTAATTTGGAATATGCAACAAAAAAAAAAAAAAAATTCCACATTNAAAAAAAAAAAAAGAATTCCACATTTTAAAGCATAGTTTATGGAAACAAAAAAGCCTACCCACAACTAATCAAATGATATGCAGGAAAATTTGTGTAGCTCTACAGTCTGAAGTTTTCATGTTTTTATGCTAAAGCAAAAGATATGCATAAACCAGTTTGTCAATACATTAAGATTGGACTGCTTGAACATAAAGCTGCTCCCCTCCCGTATCTGCAAACGGAACGTTGGTCCACTACTCTAAAAACCCAAAGCTAAACTATTCAGCATGGTCTAGAAACAAAAAAAAAAAAAAAAAAA
>VZTM01013445.1:2100-13774 GCA_013400555.1 Jacana jacana
TTTTTTATTTTTTTTTTTTTTTTTTTTTTTAATTGAATTTAATTATCTTGGCATTACTTATTTGAGAAAGAATGAAAAAATGAAAAAGGATCTCTGTTACTTGGGGTACATGCCTTTGTTATAGTTATTTAGATAATAAAAATGGCTGGTGTTCCAAGTGAAGAGCATTTACTGTTAATGGGGCTTTAATGTAAACTCTTGTGATACTTAATATTTAAATCCTGAAGAGGGTAAGATACGAATATTGGAGGAACAGCCACTGGATATGTACAGTGTAACAACACAGTGTTTAGAGGGTAATATCTCTGCGGCATGATGGCTATATGGTTCTGGAATAACACCCACAACTAGTCATTGCAGTGTAGTAATGCTACTGAAACTGAGTGTTGGCCACTGAGCTGAAAGCCTGGTTAAGACCCCAAAGTCACCCTGGGTCATTGTTTCAGTGGGGCAATGGTTCAACAAAAGAATTAATTAACTTTAAGGCTCCAAATACCAAAGGAGAAATCTTTTTGCCTATGAGAAAAACAATGATCTTATACAAACCTGCTTGTCCTGAACAAATTTGTTCAAAACATTGTGATGGTCTGACATAAGCTCATCCAGTGGCCTTCATGCCACATTGGCTTGTGTCATTTTTGTTCTTACATTTTATAACTTTATGCTCCTGAGTTTGAGACAAAAAACTGTCCTGAACTCAAACTTGAAGATTTCATGTTTTGTGTGCTGTGGCTAGTCTGCCAGAAACATGTTTGGTGTGGAGAATTTAAAGCCACTGATTCTGCCCTTCTGGGGTGATGTTGAATTGATCTCCAGCATGGCAGTTAGGGGCATCCTGTTGGCACTTTGGATGAAAAATGCAAAAAGATCTTTGTGTCAGTAAGGACCGTGATGCCTTCCTGGTGCTTGTGAAGAACTGGAGTTCTTCTCTGGTCTACTTTGGCTTTGTGTCTGTTTGCCTTCTAAATATTTCATGTGCTGTTCTCATCATTTGGTAGCATTCCAGTGTGCTGTTGAAGAGCAGCCACATTTAGTCTCAGAAGTAGCTGCATTTCAAAACTGGAAAGGGAGCTTGTGTGTTAGTTTATGAAATCGGTAAAAGGTTTGGGGACGGTTCAGGATGACACATGCTATATTAATATAGAGTATCAATGTATATATCAGAGGATACTAAATAGCAATCGGAAACTATGGTAGTCAATAACTTAAATTATTAATTAAAGGTAGTAAATGGAAGCTGGCTATCAGCACATTGTATACAGCCACTATTGCTAATGAATAATCAAAACATACATTCTGACAGGGCTGTGGTGTATTCTGGTCTTCAAATGTCTGTGATCTCATCCATTTACATTTTTAAAAGGCTGATGAATTCTACCAACATAAAAAGCAACTCACTCCTGCTTCAGAACAGATCAATATGTCCACAAAACCCCACATCCCAGGCTGGAATATCTGTGACTGGGAGAGAGACAGCAGAGTGGAGGGGTCCTGATCTTTTGATTTCTGTCTCTTTTTGGTAACATGCATTAAGTTCTTACTCCTGTGATTTAGATGCCAAGATGAATGTGAAGAACATGGGAACTGAGACTTGACTCCCTGTATCTTGTGCAGCTCTTTGCTCGTATATAACACGAAAAGTTCCCTGATGCAACTCAATGTCATTTATTTTTTCTGAATTGACCAACTGAGGATCTTTCTTTCCTATTCATATCTCATAATGTTTTTCTTATTTTACATTGTCCTGGTTCCAGGAGGGACAGGGTTAATTCTCCTAGCAGGGCACAGGTATTCCATCCCATGTGAGCCATGCCCAGGGGGTAGTGGGGAGCTGGCCGGGCAAGGGGAGGGGAACAGGAGCTGGCCGGGAAGGGGAGGGGGACAGGAAGTTGGGGAGGGAGGCGCGCGCCTGGTGGTGGGAGACGGTGCCGGGTGCAGTGGGTGAGCGGTCGGCATTGGAATCCTGTTTTCATACTTCTTTACCCGCGTTACTTGTTACTGTTTTGTTGTTCTGTTAAACTGTTTTTATCCCGACCCACGAGTTTTGCCTTTTTCTTCTGATTTTGCCATCCTGACCGTGGACGGGCTTTGGAGCGAGTGGCTGCCACGTGGTTCTTTGTTGCCGTCTAAGGCTGAACCACGACATACATAAATAAGAGCTTTTTTATGACCAACAAGAAAGAGCCTTGCCCATCAGGTTCCACTGTAGTACTATAAATAGGAGAGATGTGTTCCAGTGACACCAAATACATTTTCATCTGTTGGTGTTTGATAGTATTCTGTGATCACACACAATGTATGCTTTAAGATAATAAAATCAGAATTTGGAGGCAATGAAACAGACACAAGAACATCTTTTATTTTGCCCTTACGCCTCATAGCCATGACGCTGTTTTATTGAAAACTTCAATTCTTCTCCATCACTGTGCATAGATTTGAACTTAATTTGGAACAGTTTATGAAAGCATAAATGATTACTGGAGAATTAATTTGATATTATCTCAAATACAGAAAAATGTCAAATTTCATGGAGACATTTACAGAGCAAGCTAACTTGCTAATTCTTACTCTTCTCCAGACTTTGTTTTTAATACTCCTCTGATAAAGCTAGTATCAAAAGATGTGATTTACTGCAGTGGGAGTTAATATGCTCCAGGATTTATTTGCTTTTACAAGAAAGCCTAATCCTCCTGCGGATAAATATTATCTAGAAGTGTGGTGGAAGAAAGTAACTATTTGTCTCACAGTAAATCTCTGGTATGACACTTTAAATAGGCTCGTGCATCTTACTTTGTGAAGAACTTTGTTAAAGTTCCATACCAGTATTTTTTTTTCAACAAACATATCCTACAGGCACTTTGAAGGTTTTGTTCATGTAATACCACTGAATCTTCTCTAATGCAGCCTGTACTGTGCCGAAACTTAACACATAGCTTCAAGACTTTTCTACTCTTTATGGTGAAACACTGATGAGCGGTAATGATGATAAAGCATTTGACACAGCTGGATCTTTCAGAGTGTCATGGCTAGTAGGATGTGAATGACTCCTCTAATCTCACAGAAAGTTATTAGATAGATCTCGTGGGATTATTTAGTTCATTTTAGGGTGGGGGATGATCCAGTTTTTTGCCTGCTGTCTTGAGATACAAAATCTGACCCGATGACTCTATGGTCACAGAGGACTCTTAATTAATTTTAAACAACCAGAAACCTTGCTGCACAGGATAGCATGGGTGGTTTGGGCTCACGGTTCAAGTCTTCTGAGCAGGGCAGGTTACCACAGAAATTGGCTGAGCCTAGCACTGAGGCATTGCCTGAGCCAGTGTTCCCTCACTGTCCAGAACAGTGCTAAGGGTAATAATGAAGCCCCTTGTCTTTGTAGCAGGGAGGCAGACTAAGACTTAGATGCTCAACTAGTTTAGATGGGTTGAGTTCCCGGGAAGCCAGTGGCCCTATGATATTTCAAGTGTGAAGAAAATGAGCAGGCATCAGCCATGGAATTGTAGTACAAAAGCAGCTTACAGCAGCAGAGAGCAATTGAGGGCATTTGTCTGCGAATACCCGCGCATTTCCGAGCTGATCTTTCCAAGTGCTCTAAATTCCTGTTGAGTTCAGCACCTCTTAATATGTTACTGAGCAGGAATTATATTAATGATGACATGTGGAAAAGCAGTAGACGCTGTTGTTTGAACGATGTTCGGTCATTACTTCAGATGAAACTTGCATGTTTGTTACCTACTCAAGACAGGGACTGTTGGTTTGAACCACCAAGTAAAATGGAGGCCTGGATCACAGGGGTGTGAGTACTCTAAAAATATGAGTTAAAACAAGGGTTTGTTGTTTGTTTTTTTTTCTTTCTTCTCTTCATAATCTTGGTGATTAGTGTTTGAAATAAAGCCCTATCTGATTATTTCTATTCAGTAACATCTGGAGTGAGGCAGGTGTTTTATGGATAAATGGGAGAAAAGCTCTTTGCCTCATTTTTTTGTTTACAACCTGTGTGAATAGCGTCTCTGTAGAAGCTGATATTGTAACTGACGGGAATGGAGATAAAAAAAGGTATTGCTATTTCTCATTTCTTTGAACTTTTCCAGGGTTATACTTTTTATGGTATATCTTGAAGACTAGATTACTCTTTGTTGTAATCATTCTTTCAGGGTTTCTGTTGACTAACATGAAGTAAAGCTCAGTAGAAGCAGTAAGATGCTGGTCTTTTTATGGGTCTGCTAGGAAATGGATTTGGTAAATGTCTCTCTGCTTATAAATATTGTACAGAGACACTATAATCGATTGATAATGTGACTAAATTACAGTCTACCAAGTAATTTGTTTAGCCTTCCCAGTCTTTAGGTTGCAGAGCTACATAAAAAAAAGCCACTTCCACAAATACACCGTCCAACACACATAACCAGGGTGGCAGTATGCTCTGAGAAAATTGGGGTACTAACAACTTAATGCCTTCGTCACTACTTGACTCTGCAGAGTCCTTGCCTACAGAGAAAATCCCCGATCCACTGGTCTATAGGGCACAAAGGAGTTGCTTGTGGTCCGTGTCGGCTCTTAAACTTCAGTCTGCCCTATGCAGCAGAAGTGCCATGAGTTTTAAGTGAGCAGACTTCACTAGCTGCTGATGAAAAGCTGTGCAACTAGTTGACCCTTTAATCATATAGAACTGGCAAGAAGTGTAGGCCTGCTTCTTGTCATGGGACTGCATCACATGGCAGGTAGCAAGGCTGTGCAATCTGTATCTCTCTCCCATGGCAGAATGAGCAAGCCAGTAAAGGCTGCCAACAAAACTGAATGCTCTGCCATTCCTCACTTTGTACGGGAGAGATGACTAGAAATCACTCCCAGTGCTCCCCTTCTTCACAGTTCTCCAAGGAATGTGACACTCCTCTTACAGCTCTTGGTCACGTGGACATTATGGTGTGTGGCTCATGGAGTTAACAGTGTTTGTCCTTTTAAGCTGGTGTGGTATACAGAGCAGTTGTGTAGGGCATCCTATTCTTTGCCCTCTTTTCCCTGTGTCTCCCTCCCCGCTGTTCCCCTCACCTTTCCACAAGTTCCCAGTTTCAAAACTGATGCTATTTGTGAATATTTCCATAGTTGTGGTACTTATCCTTTCCCAGAAGGCACAATATGCTTTTGCCAGCTGCAAGCACAAGGCTTTGCTCCATCCTAATCACATGCTCTCTTTATGATTTAGATTACCTGCAGATGATTCAGGTCATGGCAAACTCCAGGCTAGTGGAGAGGAATCATTACTCTGTAGTAATGCAGGTCAGTAGCATGGCAGGAAGCAGGCAAGTAAAGTATAACGTAGGGAAAGCAAAACTGGTTTACTCGTTTCTGCATCTTCACATTGGCTTTCCAAGGGCATGGTCATCTGCACTTGAAGTATTGGGATACAGGGGGAGTTGATATACTGACTCACAAAGTGGCAGAAAGGGATATTTGCCATTCCCTTTGCACTCAGTTAACAACAAGGAAGTGTCAGTCTCAGGAAAGTCAGGGATGGGGAATAGTGTTGTTTTCATTTGTGTTTTGCGAGATGTTGAAAGTCATTATCTTTGGCTGAGCAGTTGTACAGATCACAGAAATACTGACTTTGGAAGAGACCTTTGTCGATCATCTAGTCCAACCCCTGTGCTCCAAGCAGAGTTTCAAAGAGACAGTAGCAAAGGACTGTGTCCAGTCATGTTTTGAATAACTCCAAGAATGGAGCTCTCTTGGAAAGGTTTGCTAGTGCTCAACCACCTTCACATTAAAAAAAAAAAAGTTTTTCTTATGTTTAGGTAGAATTTCATGTGGCTTGTATCAATTGCCTCTTGTCCTGCCACTGGGTACCACAGAGAAGAGTCTGTCCCTGTCTTCTTTACAGCCTCCCCCATCATTTATACACATTGGTAAGGTCCCTCTGAGCCTTTCATTCTCCAGGCTGAACAGTCTCAGCTCTCTCAGCCTATCCTGGAGCATATGACAGATGCTCCAGTCCTTTGATCATCTTTGTGGGATGTGTGATCACAAGTGTGACAGTGTGATCACAAGTAACTGTGAATTCAGACACATGCATTTGGAGGCCCATCTCTGCACATACGTGACAGATTAATAGCTTGGAGTCCGCCTCTGGCTAGCATGGCTGGTAGTCCAGTTGTTTGTCCTCTGTAGCACTCATTGCTACAGAGGAATGCACAGCACCTCAGAGAATCTACATGTAGGACCATCTAAGTCACCTTATATATATTCTCATATGCAATATCATCCCAGTTTCTCGTGCATAGAGGTTGCTTTAAAACCTAAAAGATGAGGTTTGGTGTCTTTCAAAAGTTAAATAGTTAATTACAGTAATGAGAAATACTCTTGATACATAGAATCATAGAAAGGTCCAGGCCAGAAGGGACCTCTAGGGTCATCAAGTCCAACCTCCCTGCAGTCAGCAGGGACACCCCCAACTAGACCAGGTTGCCCAGAGCCTCATCGAGCCTCACCTTGAATATCTCCAGGGAAGGGGCCTCAACCACCTCCCTGGGCAACCTGTTCCAGTGGTCCACCACCATCATAGTAAAGAACCTATTCCTAATATCCAATCTAAACCTGCTCTTCTCCAGTTTGAAGCCATTTCTCCTCATCCTGTCACTGCAAACCTTTGTAAACAGACACTGCCCCCCCCCAGCCTTCCTGTAGGCCCCCTTCAGGTACTGGAAGGCTGCTATGAGGCCTCCCCAGAGCCTCCTCTTCTCCAGGCTGAACAATCCCAGCTCCTTCAGCCTGTCCTTGCAGCAAGGGTGCTCTAACCTCCTGATCATTTATGTGTCCCTCCTCTGGACCCACTCCATCAGGTCCATGTCCTTCCTATATTGAGGGCTCCAGACCTGCACACAGTACTCCAGGTGAGGTCTCATCAGAGCAAAGTGGCAGAATCACCTCTCTGGATCTGCTAGATCCAGAGATCCAAAGGTCTCTTCTGAAAAAAACCCACCTTTTGATGCAGCCAAGGATGTGATTGGCCTTGTGGGCTGCAAGTGCACGCTGCCTGCTCATGTCCAGCTTCTCATCCATCATCAACCCCAGGTCCCTTTCCTCAGGGCTGCATTCTAATACCTCATCCCTTAGTCTGTATTGATAGTGACGATTGTTTTGGCCCAGGCTTGCTCTTGTTGAACCTCATGAGATTCACCTGAGCCCATCTCTCCAGCCTATTCAGGTCCCTCTGGGTGGCATCTTGTTCCTCTGGTATATGGACAACACCACACAGTTTGATGTCATCTGCAAATTTGCTGATAGATATACATACTTATATATGCACACACATGCATTCTTTTGGATATATTTCTTTCTCTGACAGTCAAGGAAAGAACAAAAATGCAGAATTTGGAGGCAAAATTTTTCAGGTTTCTTGTGTCTTAAGGAATTATTAACATGGCTGAGACCCATTTGATCTGATACTGATTCAATTAACTTAAATAGAGTTTATTCTGTGAAGATTTACATACTTGAAGATTTACATACTTAAATATTAAAGCAGAGATGTTAATAATAGAAGAGCAAAGATGGGAGGAGAGGTCTAGACTTTTGGTAGACCAATGATTTAGTCAAACCTGCTAGATTTATGAGTACCTTTTATGCATAAAAGCTCTCAGGTAAAAGGGGCTACTCTAGGTCCATTGTTTTCCACTAAGTTATGTCAGTTTACAGCAGATGGAAATTGGTCTGGTGATTTCAGCAGCAAAAATAAGCTGGAGAGATGAGGGAGAAGATGGGTGTGTAGTTATTTAGCTGGCATTGCCACCCCTTCAGTATGCACACATGCATACACTAATTATTTATTAGAATTTAAGTTTGAGAGAAGTATACTTGAATATATAAGCACTCTTATTTGGTATCCCTCTAATCATTTCCTCGCACAACAATTTCACTTAGAAAAGAAGATGTGTATATTTTGAAACTGTATGTAAAAAGTCTATTCTTACAGGGGTAGGAAATACTACATATTAGCAGAATATATCCTCTGTGTCAAGTTTTATAGGAACACCTGACTGCAGTGCATTACAGTAAGAGGCTGATCAAGGAGCCCAAACTAGAGAAGACAACAGGACCATGTGACTGATAAACAACATGTCATACATGTCAGTACAATGAAGATTGAAATCTCTTGGCGTTGGACTTTTTGGGGGAGAAGCTGGTAGCAAAGACGTCAAGAACACTGGCTGATGTGCCATAGTACATATAATGACGTCAGATACTAAGGGTAGTTATGCTGTTGTAGACCCAGAGTTAATCCACTGGTTGTACTTCCCCATGTTTCCATGATCATGGAACTTGCACAGAGCCAGTCACTTTTAAGCACCCAGCATCCTTTGAAATTGTCAAATAACTTGCATGCCTGCGTACACACTCTTTTGTCCAACTTGTTTGAGTTGGGCTCAAGGCATGGCGGTAGAGCTGCTCTTTTCCTCATGATAACACATGAGTGGTGCAGACAACATTTCTAGCCGTGGCAGTGTGAGGCATGCGTGCTAAGTAAAACTGTGCTCGGATGTCCTGGAAATGTCTTATTTATGTTTGCTGTTTTTGATAATTGCTGATTACTGCTATGTGGGATTCAGGCAAACATTAAAAAATGGCATTCGTCATAGCCTGAGGAGATAGTGGAAACATTGCTGTGAGTTGATGGCAGTGTGAAGCAGATGCTGCTACTGTAAAAATCCAGGCACAAAGGACAAACTCTGCACTGAAACACACTGTTATAAATCAGTCATGTCTTCATTTTAGTCAATTGTTGTCTATGAAGGGGAGCATGGACAGAGTTGTAGGCTGGGAATTTCTCCCTCAACTAGGACTAGCAGTTTCTGAAGAACCAGGAAAAACAATAATAAAAGATGCATAGGTTCTTCTAATTTAGGGGATTTTTAGGGGACCCTAAATCTAATTTCCAGAAGGCACTGAAGGAGAAGTGTTCATTTTCTTCCAGTTGCAGTTTTGGTGTGAGTGTAAGAGTCAGAGAAAAAAAAGAAGGGACTGGACTTGTCTGAAGTCACAGAAATCTGGAGTGTGTCACCAAATGGAGGTCACTTCCCAGTTTACCAGATCAATGGAAGGAAGAGACATAAATACTTGGCCTAAAGAAAGAGACTTAAAGCTTCCCTTCCTGAAATATTCATGGTTTCACAAAACAGCAACTGAAGTAGAGACGGAGGAACTTTCACTTTCTTCAGTTTACTTACAACAATATGAAAATCTTAACTAGAGAAAACTAGCTGGAAAGCTTTTTGAAAAACTCAAAAGCATGACTTGAAGTAGAAGCTTTTTCATTTCTCCAGAATTTTTCAGCAAAATACCCAAGAGTTCTGTTGCTGCCAGAAGATAACATTTGACTGTCAAAACCAAAAAAATAATCCCCAAACAAAAAATAATTTTACTTCTAGGCTTATTGACAATTACTTTTTTTTTTTTTTTTGAGAGGGTGAGGGAGCTGAAAACAGAAAAAAACCCTCACATTTAACAATCTTTATTACAGTGGGCACCGGGATTTATATAAATCCTTACCTGTTAATCCAATTCTTACTGTATTTACTGCTCCCTGTTCACATCCCACCTCTCACAGCTCCACTCCAGCTACATCTTTCACTGCTAATTAGACAGGGAAAGAGCGAAGCTTGCCATGTAGGGAGGAGAATATAACTTACTGAAGGGTCAACAGGAAAGTCTTGACTATCTATAGATATGTGATCAAAACAGTTCAGGTAGCTCCTCCGTAGTAAAACTAGTGGAAGCTGAAGCAAGACTTAAGTTTCTATTACAGCAAGCAGTAAGAGGCAAAGCTCATTCCCGTTTAAATCCCAAAGCCTTTAGAGAGTCTAACACAAGTCTGTAGCCTCAACATTTTACAGACAGGCTAACTCACCTTTAGCCCATCTTTCCATTGAAAAAGACTTTAATGCATAATTTTCAGTCAGCCTAAATGATTGTTATTTTCATGTTTTTCAGGGTTTGCATGGCTTGTAGCCATAAATTTCTAGTAACGGGAATCAGCATAGTGATTGGGCATAAAAATTTTCACTGCTCCACAAATGGCCACTTGCTCATTTTACAGAGTATTTTAATCTCACTAACAGTAACTTCTGATTCATACATCTAGAAGATCCAAATCCAGTCCTTTGAGCATGGGACTTTTGAGGTCCTAGTTGTGCTGGTTTTATATGAGAGGTAAAAACCTGCAGCAATCTTTGCCATTCACACATCTTCTGAAAGGGTTTAGTCATTGGAAGTGTGACATCCTCAATTTTCTTTTCCCCGGTATCTTTTTACTGTGACTTTTCCCTGTAATGTGTGACAGTTAATTCCTTACCTTGCACTTTGATACTTTCAAGTTCATGGCAAATGACCATCCTTTCCCTCGGCTTTTTTACCTGGACTCCATGTAACTTGCCATATGGAGAGACTGGGTATGCATCTGGAAGCAAAAGGGGGAATAAAATTAGGGCAGACTGATGGGTAGAAATTATTTCTTCAGAAATAGAGTCCTTGGAGTCTTTTTGCCACACTTGAATGGAATTGTTCCAGAATGCTGCTATGATTTCAATACAGAAGATCCAAGAAATCAATGCAGTAATTTGAGGTACAGTCTCTGTCTATATCTGTGCATCGTGTCTACACAGTGCCAGCTGGAGAATCCATACTGTGTTGCTATTTACAGAACTACGTAGACATGGACCTTATGTCTGCAGAGAAGCTGTACCTTAAATTAGTACATTGACTTCTGGGCATTTCATTTCTGATGTGGCTGTAAAACTGTTTCTGGAGTGGATATCCCTGCCCACTCATGCATTTCTCCGTGTAGACAAACCCTGCAAAATGGATAAAGGCAGCTTGGCCATAATCAGGCAACAGAGTTCATGCACAGAGATAGTGGTAATCCCATGTCTCTTCTCTTTCTTCTAATGGTCCTAGCCTTCTCCCATAGAAACACTTAGCCTCTGATCACAGTTCCTCTATATTTTGCATTGTTTCTTAATATCCACTCCATGAGATGTTTCCAGTGGCCATGCTGGTCGGGTATTATTTTTACTCAGTCTGCATGAGTGTCCTGCTTGGCCACAGCAGTATAAGCAGTAGAGGACTGAGTTTTGCCACTTACTGCTGTGGAAACAGTACCAACCTGGCATTCTTAAATTCAAACTAATCCTTCCCTCACCCCCTGGAACTATTCTTTATCCTCTCATTATGCCAAATTGTTTTCCAACTGGTGTGTCCTCTTTACTATGGATATACTGATCAGTAAAGAATCAGATTTCATGATTACTTTGTTGGATTTCTAAAATGTATTTAATAGCTGCTGTCTACCATTCTGTTTTCCCCTGCTGTCCAGCTGCATCTGCTTCCTTCCTTTGAAATCCAGGTATTTACACTGAGGTAATTAAGAAGCTCTTATCACCTCTAATGTGGTGTTAGTGCTCCCTGATTCAGTGCAGCCCATTGCTATTGTTCAATTATGCAATTACACTTTGGTTTTAATCCATTTATTATGTCCAAGTTATATTTCAAGCATAATTTTTGAGACACTGTTAAGGGCTTCACTGAGTATCAGCTACTCTACATCTCCTGCTTCCTTATGCCCATTCATTGGTTCTTCTGTCAGAATATATAATCAAGTCTTTCTAATTTGTATTTTGAG
>VZTM01013445.1:16034-29448 GCA_013400555.1 Jacana jacana
CAGATTGGACATTAGAAAAAAAAGGCACCAGGTTGGCCGGGTGGATAGTTTAGCAACAGAATGAGTCACCTAGAGGAGTTCTGGAAATTCCAACTTTTGAAATTTTCAAGACTTGGCTAGATGAAGCTGCAGCTGACCTTATCTAGCACTGATAACAATACGTTAAGCAAAAGCTGCACATACAAACAAAGCAAATAAAGACTTCATTCACTACTTCCCGTAGGCAAGCAGGTGTTCAGCCATCTCCAGAAAAGCAGAGCTCCACCACACATAACACTTTATTGGGAAGGCAAACACCGTAATTCTGGATGTCCCCCTTCCTTCTTCTTCCTTTGGCCTTTATTGCTGAGTATGATGTGATATGGTATGAGATATTCCTTTGGTCAGTTGGCATCAGCTGTCCCAGATGTGTCCCCTCCCAACTTCTTGTGCACCACCAGCCACTCGTGGGTTAGGGAGAGGAGCAGAAAAGACCTTGAAACTCTGTAAGCATTACTCAGAAATATCTATAACCTCCCTATACTATCAACCTCTCATCACAAATCCAAAACATAGCCTCATACATGCTATGAAGAAAACTAACTCTATCCCAGCCAAAACCCAGTACTCTTCTAGAGGTCACTTCCAGCTAACACTTTTGTGATGAGAACAGATGCTACATGAGTAAAAAGAGGTAGGGGAGAGCAAGAAAACACAGATCCTTCTGAAACTAGTAGAACTGCACCTTGTAGCTCAGAAGTCACCTTGCCTTTCCTTTGCATGGCAGTAACAAAACAGCCTCTGCAGGTGGTTTGCAGGAGAAAGATTACACTGTGAGAAATGCCAAGGTTGAAGGTACAGGTGAATGCTGAGGACTTCAGTGCTGCACATCATCCAGTCTCTTCTGGTGCAGAGAGCCTGTAGCTTACTTCATGTAAAGTGCTTTAGCCCAGGGACCGTAGCAGTACTGAAGGAAGAGACTTTTTTATAATACAGAAGAGATATGTTAATGCTTTCTGCCATATTCATACACTGAGGAGAAGCTGCCGTTTTCTTCTTACTTCGGTGTTTTATTCCAGCATGTGTAGTTTGCCCACCTGAGCTGGGCAAAATGATTGTGGTACCAGGTGTTTCACTGCTGCTGTGTTAGTGTCTATGGGAAAGAGTGGCCACCTCTGCCTTGGTGAGAGTTCTTCTATAGCTGAGGTGGGAAAGAGGAGCAAGCAGGTAGAAGTAAAATTGTGAGGAGACTTTTGTCTTTGGGAAGAGAGCATGGTTCTTGAAAACCCAGTTTGAATGCACCAAGGTATCCAGAGGTGACACAAGCTGAGAAGGTCAAATGTCCTTGCATTACCACTAGAGGGGGGCCACAGAACCCATGTATAACCCATCCATGGCTGCCAGTGCCATGCTGGGGCCACTTGATGGCTAAAAGCCTTTCATCCCAGCCCTGCATTTTTCTCAAACTAGAGAGGTCTTAAATGTTTCTCACTGCCTCTGGAATCACTGTTTCACCCTTGTGTGGAAAAGGCTAAGCATGGTGGCCCTGGTTCAGGAAATCACTTAACTGGAGCAGCTCAGCAAGGGTCCATCATGGTTCCAGTGGCTGTGCTTTCCTTCTTTACCATCCCATTTCATCTCTGTCTGCAAGTGTCTCTGAATCATGCCCTTTAATGAATAGGGTTGATCAGCCTTACATTTGTGTTTTCCTACTTGGATTCCTTTGGGGAAAAGGAGATGACTTTCTCAAGCTGGGTTACTAGTACTGAAACACCCAGAAGAGGGTGACAATTTGGGATATCTACCCCTGTCCGCTTTCTTTCCTGACTGGGAAGTTGTGCCAGTGGAAGTTTGCAAAACAGGAGAAGATCTGAGGGCCCTAAGCAACCTGATCTAGCTTTGAAGCTCGCCCTACTTCAGATTTGACTGTAGACTTTCAGAGGTCCTTTCCACCCCAAATGATTCTGTGTTTGGTTTTTGTTCTGACTGTGGCTACCTTGCTGTAACAGCTTTTTCACTGATGACTTATGTCAGTACATTACTTAGATGCTCTCCAACAGCATTGAACTTCAATTGTCCTCTGCCTCTGCTTTTAAATGGAGCACGAGCACAATACTTTTCACACCTTATTTATTGAAACTGTGGCCACCTCTGAAAAAGGTTGTCTTTTGGTGGCCAACTGGCCAGCTGCTGTTTTTTTGAAGTACAAGTAGCTTTCAAGCTGTCTGAGTAAGGCTTCCATGCTGGAGATAGGTCATAGGAGCAACAGCAGAGCTGTTTCAGTCTGGGAACTTTTAAGTAGTTTGAATGACCTAGGATGAAAGCAAAATAGCAGATGCCTGTGACACCTCTGTTACCAAGTCTCTATTGAATCCAGCTTTCTACACAGACCAGCAACTGCCCATGCAATTGCCATTCCTGTTTTAAGGTCTCTGGAAGGTCTTCTGTCTCTCTCTGTGTTGACTCTTTGAGGTAGGGGGTTTGTATCCTATGGCTATCAGTCATCTGAAGTTATCGATGTATTGAACGTGAGACAGGAATTTTTCCCACCCTTTCTCTATGTCTTTGTTTACAGTTTCCAGCTACCTCTTGTGCTTGATGTCATGATTCTGAGGACAATAATAGGACTTAATTACTCTGGCTTTCACAATATACCTGATACCCATTAACCCCAGAGGTCCATTTAAGCTCTGGCTGGGGGCACCTAAATTTAAGTTCAGCCTGACTTATGTTGGAGCTTTGCTTGTATCTAGACTTGCCTTTTGCTCTTCTTGGCTTACTGAATGGCTTTCCTAGATGGCTTTTTGGATATGTGCTGCAGGTAGCTTTGCCTTTTTCTCTCTTCCTTGAATGTATCTCAAAATTATGTATTAGGTAGCTTGTTTCCTTTTTTCTTTTCAGTCTTCTGTCTGGTGTAATCCAGAGTACAGACTTCATGAATATGCTGTAGTCTTGTGTCTTGTCCTGTCTCTGGCCCCATCTCCTGGTGTTTCTGACTGGTCTCCATGGATTGACTTTGGACCTGACTTCTTACCTCATATTTTATGGAACTGTCAATGGAATTGTCATTACAGTGGCCCTGCTTAGAAGCTGTGGCACTGTGCCCTGATTGGTGAGGACAATGCCTGTGCTGCAGTTGCTCTTGGCTCATAGCTTGCTCTTCATACTTGTGCAGGTCTTGCTCTTGGTTCTTGATCAGTTTGGAGCATAGGAGTATTCAGGAGTACTCATAGAAATAGGGTTTGGGTGTCCTCATGCTTGTTAACTCATCTCAAAATTCAGAAGGGTAAAAGATGTAATAACATAAGAGACATGGTTCTTTACCATAGACTCACAGAATAGTTTGGATTGGAAGGAACCTTAAAGATTGTCTAGTTCCATGCCCCGCCACCATGAGCAGGAACACCTTCCATTAGACCAAGTTACTCAAAGCTCCATCCAACTTGGCCATGAAAACTTCCAGGGATGGGGCATCTACAGCCTCTCTGGGCAACCTATTCCATTGCCTCACCATCCTCAGAGTAAAGAATTTCTTCCTAATATCTAATCTAAATCTACCCTCTTTCAGTTTAAGATCATTACCCCTTGTTCTATCACTATACTTCCTTGATAGAGTCCCTCCCCATCTCTTCTGTTGGTCCCCTTCAGGTACTGGAAGCCTTCTCTTCTCCGGGCTAAACAATCCCAACTCTTTCAGACTGTGCTCACAGGAGAGGTGCTCCAGCCCTCTAGTCATCTTTGTTGCCCTCTTCCAGACTTGCTCTAACAGGTCAATGTCTTTCTTATGTTGGGGGCTCCAGAGCTGGATGCAGTACTCTAGGTGGGGTCCTCACGAGAGCAATCATCTCCCTCAATCTGCTGGCCATCCTTCTTTTGATCCAGCCCAGAATGCAGTTGTCTTTCAGTGCTGCAAGTGCACATTGCTGGGTCATGTTGAGCTTTTTATCAACCAACAAACCCAAGCCCTTCTCCTCAGGGCTGCTTTCAATCCATTCTCTGTGCAGCCTGTATTTGGGCTTGGGAATGCCCTGACCCTTGTGCAGGACCCTGCACTTGGCCTTGTTGAACCTCATGAGGTTCATGTGGGTCCACTTCCTGAGCTTGTCTAGGTCCTGCTGGATGGCATCCCTTCCCTCTGGCATGTCGACAATGCTGGGTAGCTGGGTTTCTGTGGTGGTTGAAATGACAGCTATGTAAATGCAGTATGTAAATTGCTCTGAGTTACTTCAAGGGGAAAAGCTCTACAGAACAGTAGGTTTTGTGGCTGCTAAGTGTTCTTCAGTCCACAAAGGGTTTATTTTCCCTCGTTTCAGCATCAGTTAAGACATATGAGCCTTGCAGCTCTGGAGGAGGAGGAGGACAGAACAGTTTTTCTACCTGTGTTGGTCCCTGGAGCCCTGGAAAAGAGGCCAGATTTGCTCTGTTGAGCAAGATGGGGGAACATCTGCTCCTGGCCTACAGTCCTAGAAAATATGACTTTCCCCTCCCAGGATGAGCTAGTCTGATCTACAGTGTGCTGCTCTCTGATGGTGAGCTTCCATAACACACTGTTTTTATACTCATGGTGGTAAACATAGTTAAGCTTGACTGCATTGCTTGTCAGAGAGCAGTATCCTCATTTAGGAGGAGGGGATTGCTACAGAGTTGGAAATGATGCTTTTAATCTCCTAATAACACCCTCAGGAGTTGTCGTCCCCTCCCTCCCCTGTTAAGCTTTAGAGGCCTTGTGCTGAGGTGTCATCGATCTGAAGAATACTTCAACATGAAAGATGTTTTTTTTTTTGTCTTACTATATTTAGGCCTTGCATACAATAGGAATACTAAACTCGGAATGGTTAGAGCATATGGGGGTGTTGATATCTTATATTTAGCTTGATCTGTCAGTTATACAAGCATCTGTCACAGAGGTAGCAGATGGCAGAAAGCCCTAATAGGGTTCAGAGGGAAGAGAACAGAGATCTTGGTTATTTGGGACAGGGTATACTTAGGAATGAAACATACTTGTGAAACATATGCCTCTTTTTTGCACAAGAAAAAAAGTTGGGGTCTGACATGGCATGATCAGCATGGATTTAGGATGGTGATGATAACATGAAACAATAACAATAACAATTTGATGTTTAAAAGCTGGGATGGCTCAAGAATGTCACTTGAGCTGGGGTGCCTTTTGGCTTTCGGAGCAGAACAAAGATATGTGAAAACATGGTCCTTAGGCCAGGGAGCTTTGAAACCTACTGGTCAATTGCTCTGTGTCTACAGCTGCTGGAATTAAGTTAAAAGAAGCGTTTGACTGAGAATGTGGCTTCACAGTCAATTTATCCTGACTGAATTATAATCTGCTGCCAAAAGGAGCAGTTCTTCTGCCTCCGCGCAGCTAATGTTCCCAACAAGCTCATACCTACTTGGGTGTTCTTGAAGCTGTGATGTGACTCAGATCAGCTCCCTAAGCTTGGCTGAAAACTAGCTTTCAGCTTGGTGAGTCTGCTGATCTGATTATTGTGTAGCTAGGAGATTAGTTGTGCTGGTGCAAAATGGGGGAGCAGGGAAAGAACAGGATGCTCAAAGCTCTGGGTAGGATGAAAAGTGAGGAGCATTCATTCAAGTGGCAGTACAGTCTCATATGGGCTAAAGGTGACTGCAGTCTCACATTTAAAATATTCCACTGAGGCACTGTGGCCATGGCAGAACAAAGAAAGCTAGCAGAAATCTTCCTGTGCATAGGAAGGCTGGGCTCTCCTGAGGATGGGAAAAGGCTACCACCATGGCAGCTGCGGGGCAGGAGCTGCCCACATAGGCAGTCCCTTAGTTGTTGCACTGCTGAGGTTCCAGCTGCAACCTCTGCTGGGAGGTGTGAGGCAGAGGGTGCATGGACTGGCAGGGGCTGGAGCTTGCTTGAGGTTCTGTGGTCCTCTACTCGGTGCTGTGGCATAGGCTTGCCTTGAGCAGCTCAGATCACTTTAACAGAACTGTCATAACTGTCAAAGGAATGCTTTTCCTATTTCTCATACAGATGTATTAAATGATTCATTGCGGTCATTTTACTTTTTCACTAATATCCACTTGCTTACTACAGGCTCCTCGTGCCATAAATTAAGATGAATTATAAATTAAGTTGAATTGGCTGAAAATGAACCGTTTCTGGAGACTGCACCTAGTGGTTTTTCTTCCCTAAGCAAATGCTTTTATTCTCTTTTGCTCCAAAGCAAGCAAACAAAATCCCCATGATTAATTAGTTGATGTGGTAAATGTAGTAAAATCAGCTCCTTCTGACATGCCCAGGCCAGGCAGTCCAAGCCACCATTTCCCTCTGCTTTCAGTGCTGAACCAACATGCACAGCTCACGCTTGTGTGCAATTCTGCTGGAAGAAGGTAATCGGTACACTGTCTGTGTACCTACAGTGGTTGGAGGATGTACAGAAGGACACTCCATTTGCAAGCTACTGAGAGAAGCTTAAGAAGTGAGGGGAGGAGGAGAGGAAAGGTTGAAGAAGTCCTAAAGCTTTTTGTGTACCTGTTTACCTTTAATGTGCAGTGGGAATATAATATCTTTAAACAAATTTTGCAGCCAATAGAAATGAATCAGTGACTGAATTTTCATAGAAATGCTTCATTTATTATCTGGCGTCTCTCCAGTACTTAATCAGGGGTTTCTTGGGAAAGTTGGTTTTGCAGTTAATGTGAAAGCAGCACACAAACAATTTTTGTTTTACTTATGTCTTTGACGCATCCTTTCTGTGCAGTGGCAGCTGTAGGGATCTGTTTAAGTGGGTAGGCTGCTGCTTTCTTTTCTGTTGATGGCAGCATACCCTTTCTGTGCATAAGTAAGTGGGAACCTGCTGAATCCCAAGAGTAGTATTGGCCCTTCAGAAGTAATTGAACCTTTATGGAAATCCTGGCTTCTGTTTTTGAGAGTAATTTCTCTCCTGAAGGGGTGCCTGAAACTTCAGGGTTTAGGTGCTTACCAGTAAGGGTAGCACTCGTAATTCTGCTCTCTCTACACACTAGATTTGCAGTGAGTTACATGGTAGATAAAAGTTGATACTGATGAGGGTTCTTCAATATAGAAGTACGATTTTCCACTGATGTGAAAGGGCATTGCATTAGGTCCTTCCAAGCACATTGTAATGAGCTTTGGAATAAAAATGACTTACCTAGCTTTCTTGCTGCCAGTTAAATAATGATCCTTGTTAGATAACGCTGAGTGGTATGCTTCTGGTGCAAGCAGAAAACAGGGCAGCACTTCACTCTCCTTACTCTGATGCGTGAAGCTGTCATCTTTGTCCATAATCAATAATGCTGCAGAAGTAGCTGTGCAGTTGTTTGTGGCTGCTCCTTGCAAATAATAATTATTTTCTTAGCAGTGTACACATTTCCAAGTAGATTCAAATAAACACATCTATTTAAACTAAAAAGTTACTGACAGAATCTTTTAATTCAGGTACCTGAGAAAAATGTTTAAAGACTATTTTCATTTTGGAGTCATAAGTAAAAAAAAACCCAAACAGTTACATACTGTAATTCTGGTTTGTGTATAACACCAGTTAAAATATGCAACTGATCATCATTTATTTTGCCTTGTTTGTGCTGTGTTTGCCTTCTAAACTGATAGACTTGAAAGAAAACTACTGTCTTGGAACACTTCTTTCTTCCAGAATCTCTTTTTACTGATGAAAACCTTTTTAGCTGACCCCAACCAGTTCAGCAAAAGCAATGTTAATAAAAGAAATTATTAATAATCCTCACACTGAATGGACTTCACCTTAAATATTATGACAAAATGGAATAGTTCAGCCTAAGGACAACATGGCATGATTATTTGGTAGCTGATTCAACTATTGGAGTGCAGTTATGTCCAAAGACTTTGAGGAAAATTAAACAAGTAATGGGGGAGGGAGGCAGTCAGGAGGAAGTCTGATTTTATGTCAAACTCCAGACCAGCTGCTTTCAAAAAATGGCACAGCCCTTAAAGTAAAGATAGCTTTTCTTAATGATTTAACTTTATATATACTTTTCTGTTTGTATGTTGGCCTTGCATACCATGACCTAATCAGCATGTAAAGTTCCTTTTTCCTAAGGTCTGCTACATGCCTTTTTGTCACCAATTTTTGGTCCTGTAGAGGGAAAAATGCTCACTTTGGGGAAAGTTCAGCCTAAATTTTGTACACTATTTACATGACATTGAATTAGCAATGTAATGCTGATGAGGGCTGTGCTGGCTCTCTCTATGGCTGGATCTAGCATTCCCTCCCTTCAGAACACAGTGTACATGCCAAACACTTTACAGATTTTCTTCTTGAAAAGAGTAGCATCACATTCTTCCTACTCCCTTACATCAGTGGGCAAAAAGGAGGAGCCAGGAAACTATAGGCTGGTCACACTCACTGTGGGGAAGTGAAGGTGCAGGAAGGGCCTGGTGAAGGAAGGTGATCAAGAGTAGTCTGCATGGAATTCACCAAGAAGATACCACTCTTGACCAACCCTGACAGCTGTCTGTGATGAAATAACTGGGTTGGTAGATGAAGGGAGAACAGTGGGTATTGATTACCAAGACTTTAGCAAGGCTTTTGATACTGTCTCTCATAAGATCCTCACCAAGAAGCTGATGGAGTATGGTCTGGATAAGTAGATAGTGATATAGAATGAAACTTGGTTGAATGGCTGGGCCCAGAGGGTGGTGATCAGTGGCATGAATTCTAGTGGGATGCCAATAACTATCAGTAGGTGAATCCAATCCTGTTCATTAATGATCTGGATGATGGGATAGAGGGTACCCAACTTGCAGATGACACAAAACTAGGAGGAGTGACTGATATACTGGGGAGTTGTGCTGCCATCCAGAGGAACCTTGACAGGCTGGAGAAATGGGCTGACAGAAACCTCATAAAGTTCAGTTAGAAGTGCGAAGTCCTGTACCTGGGGAGGAAAAACACCCTGCACCAGTATATGCTTGGGACTGACTGGCTGGAAAGCAGCTTCTCGGAAAAGGACCTGGCAGNTAATAATTATTTTCTTAGCAGTGTACACATTTCCAAGTAGATTCAAATAAACACATCTATTTAAACTAAAAAGTTACTGACAGAATCTTTTAATTCAGGTACCTGAGAAAAATGTTTAAAGACTATTTTCATTTTGGAGTCATAAGTAAAAAAAAACCCAAACAGTTACATACTGTAATTCTGGTTTGTGTATAACACCAGTTAAAATATGCAACTGATCATCATTTATTTTGCCTTGTTTGTGCTGTGTTTGCCTTCTAAACTGATAGACTTGAAAGAAAACTACTGTCTTGGAACACTTCTTTCTTCCAGAATCTCTTTTTACTGATGAAAACCTTTTTAGCTGACCCCAACCAGTTCAGCAAAAGCAATGTTAATAAAAGAAATTATTAATAATCCTCACACTGAATGGACTTCACCTTAAATATTATGACAAAATGGAATAGTTCAGCCTAAGGACAACATGGCATGATTATTTGGTAGCTGATTCAACTATTGGAGTGCAGTTATGTCCAAAGACTTTGAGGAAAATTAAACAAGTAATGGGGGAGGGAGGCAGTCAGGAGGAAGTCTGATTTTATGTCAAACTCCAGACCAGCTGCTTTCAAAAAATGGCACAGCCCTTAAAGTAAAGATAGCTTTTCTTAATGATTTAACTTTATATATACTTTTCTGTTTGTATGTTGGCCTTGCATACCATGACCTAATCAGCATGTAAAGTTCCTTTTTCCTAAGGTCTGCTACATGCCTTTTTGTCACCAATTTTTGGTCCTGTAGAGGGAAAAATGCTCACTTTGGGGAAAGTTCAGCCTAAATTTTGTACACTATTTACATGACATTGAATTAGCAATGTAATGCTGATGAGGGCTGTGCTGGCTCTCTCTATGGCTGGATCTAGCATTCCCTCCCTTCAGAACACAGTGTACATGCCAAACACTTTACAGATTTTCTTCTTGAAAAGAGTAGCATCACATTCTTCCTACTCCCTTACATCAGTGGGCAAAAAGGAGGAGCCAGGAAACTATAGGCTGGTCACACTCACTGTGGGGAAGTGAAGGTGCAGGAAGGGCCTGGTGAAGGAAGGTGATCAAGAGTAGTCTGCATGGAATTCACCAAGAAGATACCACTCTTGACCAACCCTGACAGCTGTCTGTGATGAAATAACTGGGTTGGTAGATGAAGGGAGAACAGTGGGTATTGATTACCAAGACTTTAGCAAGGCTTTTGATACTGTCTCTCATAAGATCCTCACCAAGAAGCTGATGGAGTATGGTCTGGATAAGTAGATAGTGATATAGAATGAAACTTGGTTGAATGGCTGGGCCCAGAGGGTGGTGATCAGTGGCATGAATTCTAGTGGGATGCCAATAACTATCAGTAGGTGAATCCAATCCTGTTCATTAATGATCTGGATGATGGGATAGAGGGTACCCAACTTGCAGATGACACAAAACTAGGAGGAGTGACTGATATACTGGGGAGTTGTGCTGCCATCCAGAGGAACCTTGACAGGCTGGAGAAATGGGCTGACAGAAACCTCATAAAGTTCAGTTAGAAGTGCGAAGTCCTGTACCTGGGGAGGAAAAACACCCTGCACCAGTATATGCTTGGGACTGACTGGCTGGAAAGCAGCTTCTCGGAAAAGGACCTGGCAGACACTAGGCTAAACATGAGCCAACATGGTACTTCTGTAGCAAAGATGGCTAAAAGTATCCTGAGCTGCATTAGGAGGAGCACTGCTGGCAGGTTAAAGGAGGTGAGCCTTCACCTCTATTCAGCACTGGTGAAGCCACACCTGGAGCAGGGTTTCCAGATGATAAGGACATGCTGGATAGAGTCCTGTTGAAGGGCCATGGAGATGAGGAAGGGACCAGAGCATCTCTCCTGTAAAGAAAAGCTGGAGAGCTGGGACTCTTGAGAAGAGAGGTCTCAGAGGGGTCTTATCAATATGTATAACTATCTGATGGGAGGGGATAGAGGAGATGGAACCAGGCTCTTTTCAGTGGTGCTGAGTGACAGGACCAGAGGTAATGGGCACAAACTGAAACACAGATAGTTCCCCCTGAACATCAGGAAACACTTGTTTTTACTGACACTTGTTTTTACTGGTAACAGCACTGAAACAGGTTGCCTAGAGAAGTTGTGGAGTCTTCATCCTTGGAGATATTCAAAAGCTGACTGGACATGGTCACTGGTGGCCTTGCTTTAACAGGGGGCTTGGACCAGATGATCTTCAGAGGTCTCTGTCAACCTCTGCTATTGTGTGCCTAATAGTGAAAATAACCCAGTGCTTCTTCTCAGTGTATTGAGAGAGGGTCCAATCTGGAAGAAGCTTCTGCGGAGGAAGACTGATTTGGTATTTAACTCTTAAATTTCCTCAAAATTGATCTGTATAGCTCTACAGACAGAAGCCTGAAAGGACTCCAGGACCACTTAGGCTGTCGCTGTCACTGATAAAGTTCAGGAATACAGTAGAAATATAGTCAGGAGTCACTATCTTAAAAGTAACAGCATGACCTATACCTCTGTATTAGACATTTCTTTAAACCTATTTTCTTTCTTTTGAGAAAAGACTGGTTTGTAGACTGCTTTTTATTTTACTAGCACCTGCCTCCGTGTGAACCACAGCATTTGTTAGGAACTGGCTGCAGCTTTTTACTGCTGGCTTGGGCTCTCCAGTTACTGTTTGCTGTAGGTCTTTAGAAAATGGGAAATTCTGTGGGGTCCTGCCCATGTAAGGATGAAGCTGGGCCTTAGTGTGCCACTGTGGAAGCCTTGACTGAAACAGTTGGGGGATCTGAAGGTATCTGCAGGTATTCCTGGAAACCAGGGCTGGAAGAGTAATAGTGTCATTTCTCTTCACATCAGTTCCAGTCAATAAGCTGGTGAGAGATGGCAGTTAACTTATGTTTCTTCTCCCTGCCTCTTGCTTTTGAAGCTTGTAAAACTTTGTTGGATGGTTCAGACCATCTTGCAAATTCCCTTAACTGTAACAGGGAAAAAAGAGCACTAGAACTTTAGGGGATCTGCATTTTCTCCTTTCCTGTAGGTCTTGCTATTTGGTTTACTGCAATCAGTTACACACAAGGGATTTCTGCTTAGCCCAATTTGGGCTGAGAATTTAATGTCCTGCCTTATGTATTCCCACCTGCTGATATTTAGCAGCTGATGTAGATATACTTAAGGGAAACATGCTGAATTACAGAATTTTATTACCTTGGGATTGGAAAGGCCTGGTTACTCCAGGGAGCACATCTTCCAGGCAATATCAGGCATTTCCTTCTAGGGTATTCCTCAAACTTTTTTAATAGCTTATGTGGTGTTGTGTCTAGCCTTTCCCCTTCCAAGAGGTTGTTTTCCAGATCTTACCATTAGTACATTTCTGTTGACATGGCATCAGTTTCTTTTTGTATTTAAATTAATCAGTTTTAGTTGTAGTCCCTCATTCTAATTCTCTATCCTGTGCCACTCTTAAGAGAATCCCAAATGCCTGGAGATGATTAGTGTTTTCATTCCTTATCACTTGATAGTCTGCTTGACTGTCTAATGATGCAAGGTGTATATAGTGGTGGACATAGTACTGTACTGACGTTTTCCATTTTCAGAACGGAATAGCTTCTGATATCCTCCTATGCAATCTGGCCTAGGGCTTTTTTGGTGGTATCATCAAACTGGTTGCTCTGTGTATTTCTCTTTTTGGCTTTCAGTGCCATTCTTCAGCAGCACTGCTACCCAGTTCTCTTATTCCTACTGCATATCTACATTTTTGAGTCTTAAATATATCAGAATCCAGCTGTATGCTTGTTAAAATAATCTGTGAGGCATTTGGTGACATTCACTGCATTCTGGCTTCTTGAAGGCTGCCAAAAAAATAGTCAGAACCACAGAAACAGTCAGAGCTGCAAAGTGGGTAGGAAGTTACTTGTATATAGCATGTAGCTAATAAGCAATACTTGAGGATCTGAGTTGTCCAGGGTAGCAGTCATGTTGGTTCTGTTGTTGGGAGAACAGATGACAGAAAAAGCATTAATCTTGCTTATTTTTCTTGCCTCTAATTGCATTTCTGAAGGCCCTTTCATATCACTTTACTGTCTTACTGAGGTTTTGGTGTTTCCAGTTTTGTGTGCCCTGTGAATGCCATCTGTTCATTATTATGAATTATAATAGGGCCAGACACCAAATCAGTAACCAATGATTAGATCTATTAATACTACTTAATATTGATCTTTTCTGTTGTTTGGTAGCTAACTAGCAGGCTATGGCACTTAGACATGATGACTGGTGGTAAATTCTCATGGAATCATGGAATCATGGAATCATGGAATTGTCAGCTGGAAGGGACCTCTAGAGATCATCCAGTCCAGCTCCCCTGCTAAAGCAGGATTGCCTAGAGCACATTTTGCAGAACTGCATGCAGATGGGTCTTGAAGGTCTTCAGA
>VZTM01013446.1:0-30474 GCA_013400555.1 Jacana jacana
TGCCCTGGGGGGAGCCGTGAGCTCTTTTAACCCGCGTATCATTGGGGATTTAAATCTTAAAATCTCAGGCCTCGTTGAAATTTTACTTTCTTATACAGGTTTTATGACAAGAAATACGAAGTGTTTCTGAAACTCGTGGAACACCAGAGAGAGTATCGCTCCATCATGAGCAGCTGCTAATCCAGAGGCGCCGTCCGGGAACAGCTGGGATAAGGAATTTGCAGATATTTGCAATGAGGGTAATTTCTTCTCAATCTACTGCCCATGGTAAAAATACACTTTTATCATTTAAAGCGTGCTTTTAAACTTGTAATGAGAAATAAAATGCATTCCCCTCGCTGTGAAGCACTGGGTATTTTCTGTCACTAACCCTTGCGCCCCAGGGACAAAAGGAATAGTCATTTTTTGTGCTTGGAGCAGGCAGGACCAGCAGCTGCGGGTGCCCCAGTGCCCCTGCTTAGAGTGGCCACAAGCAGGAACAGCACAAGGACCAACGTAACTCACTCGGCTGGAGGTGAAGCACTGCCCTGTGCCATGCTTTTCAGAGGTACCTACACCTGGCATCATACAGGGTCCTCTCAATTTCAGGATCTGCTACAGCTAAGACTTAAGACTTATTTCCATTGGGAAGCTCTGTTTGGGGTTTTTAGTTCTGATTAGAGTACTTTTTTGGTGGCTGATGTCTGAGAATCACTTTTGCAGCCTTGCAAAAGTCTATTTCTCTCTGTTTTCTCCTGTTTCCTGCTCTCCTTTTCCTCTCTCCATTCTCGCCGTGCAGTCATTTCGCTATCAGTAATTTGTGCCATTTTGCCTTGTGCGAGTAACTCGCCCTCAGTGCTCATTAATCACTCTGCAGATGTGAAACAGCCGCCCACCGCTGACACGGAAAGACTGGGCTGAGCAGACACAGTTGCTGAATATCTGTTCCTAACACAGGTGCATCCCATCCATCCTGCCAGCTGCCTCCCGGGGAGTCAGCCCTGAAACAGCCCAGCTCTCCTCCACGTCCGTTCCCATCACCCTGCTCAGCCGGACCCAGCTGGGAGGACGTGTCCCCACAGGGCCCCACCGCTGCAGAGCTGGGCACAGCCACCGCAGGCACAAGGAATGCCGAGGGAGAGAGGGCTTTCCTGCTTCAGACTTGCTTTGTCAAGGCTTGGAAACCTTCCTGGCTGCCTGCTGGCCAGATCCCATCAATAAAAGTCTTTCATGTGTTCCCAGGTGGTTTTGGAAGGCTGCCCAGGGTATTAGGCCTATAAGAACTCGCAGTGACAGGGAGTGGCATAACTGGGCTGTGGTAAGAAGAGAGAGTTTGGTCACCCTGGTTGTGTATGTTTCACCTCTGACAGAGCAGATTTTGATCTTGCAGGATCCAGGCACTGCCAGTGCCTTCAGTGAAATTCTCTCAGAAGTTATTTCTTTCTCTGCCATTTGTCTGTTACTTCATGAAAAAACCCCAAAGAAGTAGTACTTTTTGTTTCAAAAGCAAAACCAGGGGCCTCAGCTGAAGGAGAGGATTAGGAAGCCAGCAGTGACAGATCAGAAGAGCATATTCCAATTAACTATAACTCCATTACAGGTCACTCCTGAGAACCCTTCTTCAAACTGCGAACTGTCACCCCCTCGGCGAGCCTGCGTTATCCAAGAGAAACAACCTACAGCCCCCTCCAGGGAGTCAGGATTCCCAGCAATGGCTCCATCTTTATACACTTAGCTTGATAGAAATTCCATTCTTTGGTGTTGGCATAGGCTGTAATTCCCAGTTAAATGCAAACAGAAGTTACACAATAACAAAATTACACTTGGAGAACTTGGAAAATAAGCGTTTCTGGGTTTTTTTATGTTAGTAGTCAGCACTCAAAACCATCTGGTAATTTTTTTAAAGGAACAATGCACTTCCTGCCTTGCAGTTCATGGAAAAGCAATTGTTGCCATTTCCAAAGTACCCATTGTTAAGAGAAACAGCTTCACAAGTTCAGGGACATAATTAAAGACAAAGAAAGTTGATGGGAGTAAAATGAAGA
This sequence comes from Jacana jacana, assembly GCA_013400555.1. Taxonomy (NCBI): domain Eukaryota; kingdom Metazoa; phylum Chordata; class Aves; order Charadriiformes; family Jacanidae; genus Jacana; species Jacana jacana. The sequence continues at coordinate 2,025 of VZTM01013446.1, forward strand.
AACATCATAACAAAAAGATTCTAACAAGCAAGAAAACGACTGCAGCGTGATGGTAGAGCATAGCTTACAATTCCAGGGCACAATAAAGTATGTCAACTGCAAATATGTAGAAGGAAAAACCAGTTTGAGACCAGCATATGGTGAGCAATAAATATTCATCAATTTTAATGCATCTATTTTTCTGTACAGTTCATATGTAATGAAGTCCCACTGACTGCAAATACAAAGCAAATGTACATTATACAGGGACAGATGTGTAGGGTTGTCTGGTTCCACACCAATATTTTCAACTCTGTGCAGCTCGACACAGGCATGGACACACACACACACCCCCCAACTTTGGGAAGCTTTCCATAAACTTTTCCATAAACTTGTGCTATTTATGTCACCATCATAAATTTGGCCCCGGTCTCTCCGGGCCACACACGTCTCTCTCACACGGCAATCACAAGGAGTGTATGAAGTCTAGAGAGGAAACAGTCAATGGTGCTGACTTTGTTGAAGCTCAGGATGTGCAGAGTTCAGGGAAACCGTGGGCCTTGCCCAGGCTTACGCGAAAGAGGTGCGCAGAGATTTGGTGACAGTTCTTGCAGAATGCTTTTTAATGCTTTTCTTCCCTTGTAATACTTCTTCTTTACAGTTCCTTTAGTTTCAAGCCAGTGTTACTCCCAGTCTCATCCATTTCAAACCCAGGACTGTGCTCATTGCAGAGCTGTAAAAGCTGTCTTCTAGTGGATGTGTAATCAGCTCTGATAACACGAAGCACCGATAGCAGATTTTGCAGGGATAATCTCTACCATTCCTCGTGTTACACAAGACCTAGCAAATTGTACAGTTTGCTAAGTTCTCAAATGAAAATTTTGTTCAAATTGTGCCCAGATGTAAAACATGAAAGGTCAAGAGTTCTAAAATTCTTCAACTACAAGTGTTTTGGCATTATAATTTTAGGCTTTGTTCATGGCTTTAGGCATTTTCAATTCAGGCACTTTGTATGAAGTTAAGTTACCAAAAATGGGGCGTAAAAGAGTCCAGCAAATACAGAGTGGTGTGTAAAGCTGCCCCCCCCCAAGGGCTTGCACACCCTGTCACCTGCTATTGCCAAGTCCTGCCTCAGCCTTGGGCAGCAGCAGGACAAATCCGTCAGATGCTGCCCCGAATCAGAGAAGCTCATCATTGCTTGATGAAGTCTGACCAAGGAATCCAGGTGTGAGTCGTTCAGGACTCTGAGAGCACGCTTTGAGCTGCAGACCTTGCCATGTTTACCCCATTCGATGCAATTTGCTGGCAAATGTTTATCATGCAAATCAAGAGGAGGGAAACCACCACCATGTCATCAGCTGTTCCAAGCGTCCTACAGAGAGGCCCAGGCTTTGTGTCAAAGGGAGAAGACAAGCATATGATTGTTCCAAAGGAGCAAACTGCAACTCTTAGGAAAAAAATCCAGAGGAGACCACCCCAGGTGAAGATTCCTCGCAAGGCAAGAGTCAGGAATAGCGGCATATCATAAAGGTAATCTGCAAACTAAATATTCAGATGAGTTATTTAGCATTCTGATGCACACAGGTCTTTCAGTTTGCTGTGTCTCAAGCACTTTTAGATTCAAATCTCTTGAATGTGGGAACTTCCTGTGCTTCTCAAATCCACCTACACTGTTCAGTTGTTTTGCAGTACCTGGAGGCACACGTCTAAAAGGAATCCCTGCTCACCCAGCACTTTCAAATGAAAATACTATGCTTGACACTGAATCCTTTTGGAAACTGGGACTTAATGGCTGCACTGAGTATATCCCTATCTTTAAAATCAGGCATCCAGTGTAGGCTGCGAATGCTTGAAGATGAGACCTCAAGTCTTGCCTTGGTGTGGACAGGAACCATAGGACTGAGTGAATATTTCTCTTCATTAATGCCAGTTTGTTGAGTTGAAAAATATTACTCTCCTCCACAGTGCTTAGTTTAGTCCATAGAGTGAAACAGACTCTGCAGTCCTTCCAGGCTCCCTACCGGGATGTGACAGGGGAGGAAGGTGATATTCCACACCCTGTCAAGAATGGGCTTCGCTCATTCCTTCAGCCCTCATCTTTTGCATCATTTCCACTCCCTGTCACCTCTCTGTACCAACTGGGATTCCAGCTTTAAGATGGTGCAGAGCCAGTGTGGACTGCTTGAATTTGGCAATACCTGGAGTTAAAAAACAGCTGCTTTCTAAGCTGGAATCTGATTTGAAATTTTAGAGGCAAGTTAAAATCCTGGAGTTCAAATCTGAGTTCATATTTGAAAATTGCAGCCTGTCCATCTCTAGTTCTGCTTTGCTTATTGTATTTCATCCCACACTGGATGGGATGACATTTCTCCTCCCTGCCAGCATGACTGTAGAAGGACTCCCTTGGAGAGGGAGAACTTGGAGAAGCACCTTAGCTGGAAGGTGCTGGATGCAGCAGCGGATGGTAACACTTCCACTATGATATCACACATGCACGGAAAGGCAATTCCCATAATAATACAAACTAGTTTTCATTGCTGGGTGTCTCAACCCTCTATGTGTTTTCACTACTGAGTAGGTAAATGTAGATTTATAAATACTTACAGGTCGAGGTTGCCCTGAGAAGCGCTTGTTGTAATCTCTGATATCGTGTATAATTTGTTTACTTGGCTGATCTTCTTGGGTTTCACAACAGATGTTATCCAGAAGGACCACCTTCAAAGAAAAGATTGGCATCAGCACGGTGTATTTTAGTCTCCAGCATCAAGGAGATGTTCTGTAGTACATGTCTCTCTGTTGTAACGGGACCTTTGTCCAGCTTTGGTAGTTTCACAATAGCAAGAACATTTTCCTTTTATAACCTGCATCCAACTTTGCAGTACAACAGGCAGCCCCTGGCCAGGGTCAGATGAGATCAGGAACTTCCATATTGCTTTTTATGGAATGTTATGCCAGAAGTTCAATAAGCTACACAAAAGTAAAATGCTGGAGGCCTGTTTAATATTTCTCGGCGTTGCCTGCTATGACATGTGTCAAGTGATGAATGTGAATGGCTGCAGGGTCACTCAAGTCTAAGTGGGATTTGAAATGCTCTGGAAAATTAGAGGATAAGTAAAGCTGATCCCAAGAGCTCAAGCTTGTCATTTTGTATGTTTCATAATGCCATGTGCATCAGGGGGGTTCCTCTCACCTTTTGTCTGCAGAGAGGGCAGGTTATCGCCGCTAACCAGGGACTGTGCTTCCAGTATGTGATCAGACAGGAACCTACAAAAAGAAAAAAAAGAAATTAAGATACATGAAATATATCTGAGGATGCTTAATGTTTACAAGGAAGTTATCAGAATTAATAAACCCACTTTCTACAGCTGCCTCTATAAAGACATGTAATTCTTGGCTTTCATTTTAATCTGCGGTTTTACTCTGCAAAGTCAGAGCCTCAGCTCTTCTACACTACAAGGACCTCCTAAAAGACACTTTGGTGTATTTTCCTGTGGGCAGCCATTCCTGTAGCTCCCCTGAGTGGCTGAAGCTCTCAGGAATACAGGTGCCCTTCAGAGCCAATGCTGGCTGCTGCGCACAACAGCAGTGCAGCTGCATAAAGCTGGAGTTCCTCCAGAGCCATGAGGGCTTTTAGGGGTTACGAGGGCCAGTTACCCCAAATAAACCAACGTGCCCAGCCAAGGGACAGCCTGGTGATGGAGACTTCTGATGGCACAACATGTGTCTTGGTGATAAAGTATCATATATTGGACTATTTTGTCTGTCTGCTTTTTTGTCTTTCTCTTGCTCTGTTTCAACTCTGTGACCCCTCTGGAACCACATAGCTCTGGAAGAGCGAGTTGCTGCACTCGTTTTGATTCTTCTTATCCAAACTGCTAATTTCCAAATCAATGTCATCTCTTCTTACCCTGGGGTCTCTGGTGTGAAAGAGGGCCGAGTCCAAGGACACTCAGACTGGACTGCACGTGTCACTGACAGTGGTGGTTGACAGACATGAATGTCAGTGCTGGCTCTAACACCAAAAACAGCAAAGCATAAACAGCATCTAATCAGAGAAACGGCACAGCTTGACTCCCAGCTCCCGGGTGCCGTGTGACAGGTCAGGAAAAATAATATCTCTCACCGTTTAAACTGATGGGATTTGACAAGGACCCCGGTGAACACAGAAGCAGGACGGCGTGCTGTCATTTTGATGGGATGGTTTTATTGAATTGAACAATGCTCTTTAGTCTTAAAAATAACCAGCAAATAGTTTCTCCTAAGCACTACTATAACAAGAAGTCTTCAGCAGCCCTCAGTGCAGCGTGTTTAAAATAAGTATAAAACTGCTCCTGATGCTCTTAGTCATGTCCTGTGTACTGGGGATGTTAAATTTGGCCAAAAAGAAATGTTTTATGAACCTTGCTCTGACTTGAGCTTTTTCCTCTTATTTTCATCTGAGTGCAAGGTTTTTCTTTATGACTCTTCTATTTTGTTTGCACATCCGGACCAGTTGGCTGGGCACATGGCTGTGCTTATATTGAAATCCCCCACAGTATGTATAAACTCCAGCACTGGACAAGCACCGTGCTTGACTTCAGGAACCTGAGGTCCTGGGTCCAAATCCCGTGTTGTGATCCACACGGCTCTATTGCTCAGCCCTGGGAATGGCAGTGGGGCACTGGTAGATCCCATGGTTCAAGGGCTTTCAATAAAGAACCCCGTGGAAATTAAAATTTGCTGCGCACAGAATCCTTTGTTTAGCAGGACAGGAAAGGAAGGCCTCCTCTGAAGTTGACCTATTTGTGCTTTGGTGCATTTTTCATGAAACAAGACAAAATCCCACTTTAATCTGGCCCTGCTACGCAACCTTCGGAGGGAGCCCATGGGTTTCTCTAAAATACCTCTGCGGTTATTGTTAATTAGAAAAAAATAATATTGCTCAAGGATCGCTTTTCAGTTGAACTTCCTGAACATATGGTTCAAACTGAAGCTGAAAAGGAAAACTTCAGGACAAACTGTATGAATTACTACTAATAATAAAATCAGACATTTTTTATAAGTCCACATTAATCTTCTTTAAAAGCTCTGGGTTGACCACATTTTTTAAATAAAACTTTTACCAGAGCGGAATTTATTAAGAGAGCTCAGTGCTGCCTTAGCTCCGTTCCACAGGGCATCAAGAGAAGTTTTATTACTGATTTCAGTCACAACAGACTTAGATCTGCACAGAATGGTTTTGATAAGCCCAATGTAAAGTTTTATTGGTTTAAGACATGAAAAACAGACACGTTACAAAGGCTGCTTCTACTATATAAACATAGTCACAGCACATAGAATGCATCGCACTGGAATCACGGCTTCAGAGTGTACACCATCATGTGCTTGAGGAAAGGTAAAGCCTAGCTAAATGTATACAGCTAACCATAACAATATATACCAAGCCTGTATAGGGTACTTCTCCTCTGCAGGTCTCAAAGTAAAATAAAAATGAAGTTTTACAGATGAAAAAGGGAAAATTAAGCAGGCCAGAGACGGAGGAAAGCTGATGATCTCTGTTATGTCTATCTTTGTACTTGAAACTCTAACTTCTGTGACGTTATTTGAAACATATTTTGAGGACTGTTTGTCCTGGAGTGAGTTATATTCAAAGCATCCTTTTCCTGTATGTTATAAAACAATGTTATAAAAACATGAAACAACCTAAAGTTACTTATGAGGTAGGTGAGCCCTACAGAGTGTCCCTCGCTGTTGGTGATCCACTGTTTTGCTGTGGTTTCAGAGCACAGAGACAGTGGTGGTGGTGAGGAGGAGTTGTGCTGCGTGAGCATCAGTTCAATCTAAAGAAAAAATGACATTTCCTAAAGATAAAAATGTGCTTTTATTGCTTTAATTGCACTGGCATTAACAGCACAGTCCATTGGTCTCATTTTTGCTTGGGTCTTTTTTTACACTCTTACATGCTGAAAAAAGTGTAAGTGGCTTGTAAATATAACTGGCACTTGCTTCAAGGTCTCTGGAAGGTGAGCAGCCTCGAAGAAGGCATTTAGCAGACACATTTATCTACAAAATGATGTGTTTACTTAGATTATGAAGTGACTGTAAGTACAGTGGGTGAGGACAGGAGACCACACCACAGGCAGCCTCTGCAGAAGGACCCTCTCAATCTGGATCTGCCCCTTTCCTGTTAAGACAGGTCTGGACTGGAATAAACAGTCACTGAGCATCCACGCAATGAGATACCTGAACACTTTTTCCCTGCAGGACCACAGAGATTTACTTAAAAAAAAGATAAACAGATTAAAAGAAGGCTAGAGGACTAGACACTCACTTTTTTAGTTTGTGTAATATCCACCTTCCACTAACCTTTTTTGTTTAGAAAGCTTTTAGAGGACTGGAAGGTAATTATGTCATCTTGCTCTAGATCACGTCTGCTTTCTCTTAGGCCATTGTTTTGCATGGAAACAACTTTGTGGAACAGAATCAGACCTGAAACCATGGTGTTTTACTGCTGATTTTCACCCATGTTAATACAATCCAAATCAATTTTATGGGATGGATAGAGTGAGTCGTTGAGTGCTGATGTATAAAAGACAAGCTGTTTTCCCCGAAGTGAGTTAGTGCTTGAAGATAAGACTTTTACAGTCACAAACTGTGATTATTGGACTGTTGATTTTTGTAAGGGTTGGGGTTTTTTTTTGCATAATTGGGTATAAAATGTGGGTTTTTTCCTGCATGTTTTACCAATTCCATGAGTTTTTCTTGTAATTTAACAGTATCCTGCAATATGATCTGCTGCCTCTTGTTGTCTAAAGGCTTTTGAAGAGGGGAGATATGAAAATGGGATGTCTCCTGCTTCTAGTGAGAGAACATACATTAATTCCAGGGATAAAGGCTTGGTCCTGGTTCTAAGACAGGGCATGAGATCTCTGTAAGAAGCGTGCTGCATTTAGTACCCTGTATAAGCACTGCAGGCTCAGTCCAGAATACTTACCACAGAATAAATGTCCACAGTTGGTTTCTACTGGGCAGGTGGGTGTCTGGAGGCAGATGGGGCAGCTGAAGTCACTGCGATTACCAGGTTGCCAAACTTGGAGTGATTCCTGGAAGAGAAGTTGTACAGAGTCTTCAATAAGTTAGTGTTTTGATTGACATATTCAGTTCATTAATAATAATTTTCTCTGATTAGCAGAGGGACACAAAAACCAAGTACAGATGTCATGCTGTACTTGTACAATCCTTACCTTGGCAGTTAGTGAAAATGAGGCACAAAGAAATGAGGTGCTTTGTGTAACTCTACAGAAAGGACTAGGGTCAGAGGGGAGATCCCAGTGCCATGCTTCTGCTTTAAGTGGTATTTCCACACACACTGCTGAATAATATTGATGTTTTAAAAGCCAAGCAAGTTTGAGCCACTGGTTTCTCCAGCTGTCATTATTAGTCAGACAGCACCTGGAGTCTGCCTTAGTAGCTTTTGGATCCTTTTCCCTTGTCCTTTGTAGTAATGTCTGTCACTGAAATAAAGTGCAGGGTGTTCTCTGCCTTCCTTGGGTGGCAGAACGGCATCCTTAGTGTGTTTCATTGGCTGTGAAGCAAAAACCCTCCTTTTAGTAAATAAATGGCTCCCAAACAATCCTTCCCTTTGCTTAGCAAAGTCTATAATTAAGAATAATATTGAGCTTTGTTTTTACAGCAGGAAGAATTTTTATAAGCCTCTGAAATGCTAAAGAGGCATTTTAAACCACATTTTTATTATATTTCTGTAGGGGAAAGCTTGAAGAATGTGTGTTGATCTTCCAGTCTTTGCTCCTAAATCATTGTCTGAATGCAGGAAAAATCTATTTGGTGGTATATTAATCTATGCCAAGATTGTTTGATGCAGTGGGAGTTAAAAAACCCCAGTATTACTTGATATTGATTCCTTACCACATTGAAAGTTTTTGCTGCCTTTATTATGATGTATTAGACAATCTGTCATGGATGATGGACCTACCTACTTCATTTTAGCACACCATGGAGAAGCTTGCATCTACCCGTACGTTCAATCGCCATAACCACAATGAGATCAGTCTTGGAAAAAACGTAATGAGGATGTGGTTAGTGTCCTTTCTTTCTCAAGATAAAGTTTTTTCAATGCTTCTGTCAACGTTGGAGACAGAGGAGCACTTCTGAAATTGGAAGGGAGCTTCCAAGGAAGCTTTAAGGCAGGGTCTGGAAGGTTACTGACTGTCTGCCACTGCCTACACGTTTAGCAAGGTTCAAAATACAGCGTCAATTATGGTTATATTTTGTATTTTGGTCAAAAATTGATAAACTCCACAGGGTTTTTAATGACCACACAGATGCTGCATTGCTTGGAATGGGTATTATTTCTCCAGTACTGCAGTAAGGCATTCAGCTGAGATGACGGCATACTTTGGGGGTTGCACTGTCACCATATGCTTGCAGTCCTCTGGTGCCCAATTTGGACTCTGTATTTGTTTTTCAGATACCTGATTGGCAGCTGTCTGCATGATGGATCAATGAATGCAATTCCAAGTATTTGACCTATTTATAGAAGTTTTGATAAAGAGAAAATTGAATGGGTTCTATGTTTTGCGTGTCAAATACTGGAAGACCTGGAGTTCTTCTGAAGATTCCCGTTCATTTGATAACAGAGAAAGATTTTTATTTAAGTAATTATTTTTTCTAATGTAATAATTCAAAGAAAGGAGAGGTCATTGTGTAGGTCTGCCAGAGGAATAGTAGGAAACCAGATATCTTGCCGGAGCCATATGTAAAATATGACTTTGCCAAATTAGTAATTTTAAATCAGTGCTTCTAATACCAGTCTTTCCTTGCTATAATCAGGATCTGTAAATAGGAAGAACTGGAGATTTTACAACATGCCATAACTACTGGAAAAAGTCTGTCTCCATTATGGTTTGTGAAGTCATAGATGTATTTGTTTCTGATGCTCAACAGAAAAAACTCATATGCTTGAAGGCATTTACATTGTTTTCAGGTTTTCTTCTCTGTGCACTGGTAAGATTACCCCCTGCTGAGATAATGACCACACAAAAGCCCAACAAAGCTGGGGTGACTGGATATGAATAACCAAAACACCACAATGACCAGATTGGAGTCAAGCACACTGAGAGGTGAACTCCAGACAAGCGGGTTTAACACAATTCTACCCAAAATCCAGATGGCACATTATCTTCCTATATTTGGACTTCCTGAGCGATACTGGTGGGGTATGTGCATATTCAGAGGAGCATTATTTCAGCTGATTGATAGAAGCCGTGATCCTTTTCGTCAGCTGAGGAACTGCCCCTGAGCAGTTGTGTTTCTAAACACAGCCATACATTCCCTAAGCCTATTAGGTATCTTCTCTTTACTTTTGCAAAGTAATAACAGACACATTTCTTTTAGCTTTGTCTCAAACAACAAAGGGAACCAAATGTGTTTCTGATTATGCAACAGATAGTGAATCCAGGGAAACCCAGCATTCCCAGACCGTAACTGATGGAAATTCTGAAAAGCTCTCTTGCCCTCTGCAACCTTAACAAGTTGAAACTGCTGGTGTATTTTGTATTAGAATGTGTTGTACAATAATTAACTTACTATATGACTCCTAAGGGACAAATGATTAGAGTTTTTTTTCCAGATGACTCATCTTCTGCTGACTGAATGAGCAAGTCTGCAGAAACAGCGTTTGTGCTGTTCAGAAAATAGGAAAGTGGAATGTTGCTGGGTTGCCGTGTGATGCAGGTTCTGGCTGCTGAGGTAAGCTCCTGTGCAAAAGGGGCTAGAAACCCGTCAGCTGAGGGCAAGTCGCTGTTGAGACCTTGAAAACGCTCTTTTGAGTTAAGAGTTAGGATTAGAATTAATTTAGAAAAGAACCGGTCAATGATCCTGTACTAATGAGAGTGGGTGAGGAACAGAAAAAGCATTCAGATTTGGTACCATGAAGCAGCACTTTTTTATCCTCTTGTAATCCCTCTCCACTGAATGAAGCAAGGTGGGAAATTTAACCAGCTCGGGCAGTATCACCAACAGGTGTCAAATCCCAAGGGAAAATAATGGGCAGTTCTCCACATTTACAATTAAGACATTCTTGTTATGGCTGCTAAAATTTCTGAGTTCAACAGGTACTGGGCATGAAGTAATACTAAATGCAAAGGTAGCACCTCTGACTGAGGGAGTCCCCGAACCATAAATCTCTAGAGAATGACAGAGCATTCTGGGGAAGCATTGTTAATGTTTCTTTATTCCTCTGTAGGCATCCGTCGCCGCAGATGGCCCTGGTGTGACCTGGAATAACCAATCTTAAATCAACAGAGCGTTTGGGGGGGAAAAGAGGCTTGGAGTCACCTTCAGCAAAGATATCAGTGGTTTAGTCTTGCCCTGAGTAGGTAGGCTAGGGAAAACATGCCAAATCTTTCATTTATTTTTAATAGATTATGTGCACATAATCAAATTTCTGATTTATTTAGTCCAAGCACTCAAAATGATGTTCTGAGTCGGCTCTATCCTAGATATAGGATATAGGGTGACCGCCCAGTTGGATCTGATAGAAGGAGAAGAGAGATGATATCTGATGTAGCTCTGAGTCTGCCAGAACTCATTTACCCCTTCCAAAACCCTGAGCCAGCCTTTGAACATCGGGACCAGCAGACTCAATCAGAGATTGCAGTAGTGATTATGGCTGTTAGTATTTCGTGTTATGAGGCTGTGAGTTTTTAGTGGCATTAAACAGCCAACACAATACAATATTTAGTGTGACTTAGCTTAAAATGTCAGATTTTTAGGGAGCTTCCTCTCATAGAGTAGACCTAGATGTCATTACAAACAGTAATAAAAATTGTTGTTCCTGTTAACATTTTAGGCTGGGAACTTTGAGAGTGCCCATAAAAGTTACTATTTCATGGCCTTGTATTTGGATCTTGGTGCCCATCTCACCCTTGAAAAACCCCAGGCCTGGATAATGCCAGACTGATACTGTAAATCAGCTTTGATGAGTAAAAAGGAGACTGTGGAAGAAGTTTTGGGTAGCATCTGAAAACTATGCACCTGTGCCAGAAACATCACTGGGGCAAACTTGCACCATTTGTCACCAGAAGCATCATATTCCAGCAACTTGATCATCTGCAGTCAAGTTAAGGAGTGCCACACAGCATAGCAGAGAAAAACAAGTTTGGAAGTTCTTTCAGGATTCAAACTGCTGAGGTCTGAAATGAGACTTAGGGGAGAACTTGTAGAGTAGGGCTGATGGTTGGACTTGATGATCCCAAGGGTCTCTTCCAACCTAAATGATTCTATGATTCTATGAGACTGTTCCCAAGTCTGAGATAGAGGGACACTCAAGAGTTCCCTGTACGTTACAAGCACAGTCCTCCCGTTATATGAAGGATGATAACCAGGTCAAGATTTTCTGTACAATTTTCTTAATACCAGTTTGAACACCTAAGATTAGCTTTTGTCTAAAATTAATCTTTAACCCTCCATCCCCCCCAAAATATTGGTGTTTTAGCCTATGTGTTCTTGGAAATCTTGCTACAGCCAGAATGGGAAGGTTAAATGTAGTAGAAGTCAATCTACTTCATTTGGAAGAAATGGTTGGAAAAAATGCAACCAAAATTCAGAAATGATTCTGAAAACCAAACACAGAATCCAGAGATCCAGAGAAAGCCTTAAATTCTGCCATGAGTTTTTCTGAAGTCAGGCCTTTATGTTTATATTCCCTTCTCAGTGAGCACCCCAAGTGTTACTTGCTTTTGGGCTCAAATTTGCAAAAGAATTATCCATGTTGGTATGTCACCAGGGGCCAGGCTTTGAAACTGTCCAAACCCAGAAGTTCCCTGTGTGACAGCCAGATGTTTGAGAAAAAGCAGATATTTTCAGATCTGAACACGTTTTTTGGCTTAAAGTGAAAGCTGAGCATTTCAGAAAATACCTCCAGTAGAACTCTGCAAAATCAAGGCTACTGTACTAAAACACAGTCATTAGATTTAGTAATTTTTAATACTTATATGCAAACTAAAGGCATGAAGTAGCGATCAGATTGTTAATTATGGAGCCAGAAGCTCCTGAGTATAAACCTTTATCTCCATGACACAGCTCAGTTCAAAACATCTTTCAGTTTTACCACAAGGAAATTTAGTTTTAAAGCATCAGTGATGAGTCCGTTCTCATCAGCATCTTTGAAGAGAGGGAATTACAGTTTGAAAAGCCCTTGACAGATTCAAGTGCTAGCAAACATTTATTCATTTTTCCATGAATATTCACTGTTATTTAGAAGTAAAATAGACCTTGCTTTGAGGTTTAAACTTGTTATAAGGCATGATACTGTGTGACCTCTTGGTGAGATTCCTTGATAGGGTAGCAGCTGCTCTGTGTTGCAATTACAAGGCCAATTAAGACGATCAGGGAGGATACACCAGACAGCTCATTATTTGACAATACATACTTAATCACAAGCAAATTAAAAATATAACGTGATTTAAGAGAAGAATTGATTCATGCAAATTTTCCAAAAGTAATCCAATGATTAAAAGTATAAATAAATTGTCAATAATTTATTCATAGCCATTCTAATGAATGCTTCCTACCGTGTCTCAGAAGACCTACAAAAAGTTGGGCTTACCATTCCTCTTTCCAGAACTGCTTGAGAACAGCTGAGTAAGTTACACCCACTGACAGTGTTGGTGTGGAATCATTCATTAAGACCAGCTATGAGTCTTTGTCAATTATTAACTAAGTTGCCCAATGGCAAGGGTCTGTCAGGTTTCCAAAATTACAGCAATGTTGGGTGTTTTTTTCCCTTAAATAAGGCAAATTGCTAAAAATGACAGGACAAAACAGGAGAAAAAATGCCAGTCCTCTCTTTCTAAAATATCAAAATAAATTTTCTCTCCCCAAAAGATGCATAACATTATTGATAAAATTTGATAAAAATTTGCACTTCTGTTTTTAAATTTTAACTTGATCAAGGACACACTACGGGTATTTTGATCATCTGATAGAGTAGTGGCTTATCAGTACTGTTGGGAAAGAGGCTTAAAACTTGCCAGGCACTTGTGATACTCTGGAATTGCATAACTGCAGAATTGGATTATGTAACACAGTATTGTCCACTTCATCAAGTATAGAATTCAAGCAGAAAGTCTAACATGCCAAAATAATTTTAATTGATACATATATATACTTCATAAGGTATTTATTCTTTGTCATGCTCTATGGTCATTAAGAAAGGTTTAATTTCTCTAAAAATTATGGTTCTCCCATTGAATGCGGCAAAATTAATGAGGAAACCTGTTAAGAGCTTGGTTTTGTGCAGTGTTAACCATCCTGATCCTGATTCAACACAGCATCAAAGCCTGTGCTGAGTGTTCAGCCCTCAGGTAACACCTAACCTCTCGTGGAGGAGTGGAGTGGGAGTCAGTAATATTGGAGCAGAAACACACTTAGAAGAAAAATGAGGCCCCTGGCATTCCTGCTGAAGCACTGATAAGCTAAACAAAACACTTTTCAAAGACTAATAACCGGATGGGATTTGTAGCATAAACAATGCTCCTTGTTAGTCACTGGTCCCCGGGGCATCTTCCTCACTTTGTTGCAGATAAATTGGCAACAAATGAGGTAGCGTATGCGATTTCCTGCCCTGGGTATGCAGGCGTGCTCGCATGCCAGCCTGAGAGCTGTCATTTATTATTTATCCAAGTATGTATACAAATCTACAGTGTGATTTAATTACTTATTAAAGGTGCCAGACTAACAGATGCAGAAGCTGGAGCTGTTTCTTCATCCAGAGAACTGACACACAGTAAGCAGGGGCATCCTCTCCAGGCTCTCCTAGTGAAATGCTTCACCCTGATGGACTCCCCAAATACCTGAGCGCAGCTCATTCTCTCCAACCTTTTCCCACCTACTCTGCTTAGCATGTTAAATTCATAAAGGCTGCTAACAAAGATGTCACTTATCCCTGTGATTTTTAGACAGGAATGTTTATACGTTAGAAAATCAGTTTGACCAGATTAAATTGATTTTAGCTCGGTCACTCGAGCATTTGATTAGTACTAACTCAAAAAAGGATCTGAATGGTTTTAATACAGAGGTGAAACCCCCTCTAACTAAATAATAGCAAAAAGATTATAGATGTTTTGTAAAGGTGAAAGAAGCCCAAAAGATTTCCTTTTACTTGCCAGGGGCTGTATGCACAGTGCTACGGCTCTTTTGCAGTCTCTTACGCCCTTGCCTAACAGACAGGCTGGGCTTGGAAACCGGAGGCCAAATTCTGCATTGTTTCCATAAGCAGGATTTTAATTCCAGTTTTTATGTCACTCTAAACCTATTATTGCTCAGTTACCATTACAGTTCAAAGCACTTCTCCCTGCCTCCAGGCAGAGCTAGATGCAGGGCAGCAGGGAATCTGCTCTCTTCAAACACCTTCGCTCAGCACCCAGTCTTTAACAAGGAAACTGATATTATATCAGGTTTAACTCATTGGATTTGACCATACTTGTTTGCCAGAGAAAAACCATTAAATAATAGCAAGGTTCTCTTCACATAGCTCCAGACTATTTTGAGAAGGATAATGGACATGAAGGATAATGGATTTAAGAAAATCTCTTACATTTCTATGTCTCTATACATTAAATCAGTAAAAGCATGATAGCCCATAGCCAGCCATTCCAATCATTTTGCTCACAGTTTTGATCCCAGTACGTGCCTGAAAGTTGCCGTCTTGGATCCATTTTGTCTAATTGTAGGTTGGGCTTTTTTGGTCCTGTATCTTTGGTTGAGGCCTTAAAGCACAGCCACATCACAAGTATTACTGTGTGCTGATCATAAGCTCGTTGTTTTGGCTTTGGAGTTTGAGCTGGCAAACACTTATGTGCCTGAATTACTTTGCTTTGTCAAATCACCCTATTGTAGCCAAAAGGTTGGTTCATGCCAACCACGCACTACTGCATTATGAGCTCCCAGTTTTGCAAAGAAAGTTTCTTATTCTACTCCACCAAACCTTACCTAACCAAAAATTGGGACTCACAAGTACAAAGATGGGACTGAGAAGTGTAAAGATATGAAATAACCCTTCCTGGCAGCGTTTTGCCTGTGTAATGGCATTTGACACAAACCAGGGGTTTATCAGCTGGGATGAAGTTTTGCATGATGAACTCCCAGTGAGTCCCAGCTGTGACCTAGTTTCATCCTGGGATGTGTGAGTGGTGGCTGCTGGGTATATAGCCAGGCTTTACAGTGTTCTGCTCGAATGAGGAGCTAAGCTATGGGAGCTGCTGTGAGTGCCCTTCCTGCCCAAGAGTGGAACATGTCAGACCAGCTGCCAGTGAAGAGCGGCAGGAAAGAGAGAAATCTCTTGAAATGGCAACGTAAGTGAACAGCTAGTGAAACTGAATAATTGTAACTGTTATCTAAAACAATTATCTAAGTGCGGAATGTAACTTTCTTAGAGATGCCAGTAAAAATAACTGTAACCTCCCTGGCCCTGCTTAGAGCAAGCAATCTGTTAGAAAGATGCTTGACCCCCCTGCAGTAGGAGTTGGCTTGCACTCTTTGGAATAGGCTACATCAAGAGAACATTAAAACATGAAAGAAAATGTGTTCATTTTTTTTTTTTAGGCAAATTGAAGCTTATTTTCAAAGAAAAAGGAAAGATACTAATATAAAAATGATGGGAAATCTGAACTCAGTTTTGACAGGCACATAGTAACTGGCCAATGCAACATATACATGTTGCAGTGTCAGAACAATTCACCTCATGCTTTACATACCTACAGCTGCCCTACTCTGCTCAACTGTGGTTAGGTTTTAGACATTTCTCTGTTGTTTAATAACAAGTGATGGCTTATCACATTTTTGCCTAGTGTTCCTCTTTTTGATCAGAGGCTTGTCTCTAATTAGGAAATGCTATTAGAATACTCTATTTATTTATACTCTATTTATAAAATACATGTCTTTTAGTATTTTTTTTGCAGGGACCTAGAGATGTTGAGAAAGGATAAATCTTTCATAACTCTCTGTTAATTTTCAACTTAAAAATAATGGAAATGAGCAAGTTATTATTCAGTGAACCTTGTATACCAATGACAATGTTTCTAAATAAGATGATAATGGTTTTGAAAATTATTTTGTATTTAGAGAGATTAGAGAGAATACCATAGTGAGTTTCTCTGTGCAAGGTTGGAAACCAGTACCCTGGCACAGAAGGGATTACTTCTTTTTGGAAATTAAGTTTGTGATTTTCCTGATCCTGAATAAAACATGCTCAAGAGCTTACTCATGGAGTAGTCTATGGTGAAAACTGGAGGTCTTTAGTGCACGACAGTAAGTGAGGGCAAGGCTGGTCTCAGGATCAGAACGTACAAACCAAACCATGGAATCATAGAATCATTTAGGTTGGAAGAGACCCTTGGGATCATCAAGTCCAACCATCAGCCCTACTCTACAAGTTCTCCCCTACACCAGATCCCTCAACACCACATCCAATCTACAGTCTTGTTGGGACACAAATGGTCTTGTTGGGACACAAAACCACTTGCCAACGTGGAGCCTTAGTCAAATGAAGTCACAACATGATGCTGCCTTTTCCAGGTACCTGTGGAAACAGGATTTGGAAGTGTGATTTGTTTGTAGCAAATACATCTCTGTCGTAGTTCATATCCCAGAACTGAATTTTTTGTTACTGGCACCACCTGAACTTGTATCTGAGAAAGTTAATACAGGTGAACTTGTAAAGGAGTTGCTACCATGACAGTGTAAACAGTTTCGTGATGTCAATTAATGTCAGCTGGAATTAAAATACTGGAATTGCCAAAGCTCACTTTCACTTGTGACCTTGTTCACTGAAAAAAAAGATAAGAGTACTAAAATAGAAGTGCAGTTATCTATGAAAAAGTAAACAAAAAGCCAGAAATAGAAAAGCATAGATATCAGATTGACAAATGTTAGAAAAACAACAGAGGCAGTAAGAGAGCATGCTAAGAGACAAGGGTACAGTGACAGTGAGGTCTTTTTGAGGAAAATTGATATTGTAGAGGTGTCTTTTATCCTGCTTGAGTCACTGTTCATAAAAGTTCCCAATTCTGAGATGTTTCCCTGAGATAACTGAGTTAGATCATTCCTTAGAGATGTTCACTGTTTATTCTCCCGCTGTAGGAAGCCAAAAGATACAATTATGAAGACCTGGTCCCAATCTTTTTTGTAACTGTAGGTAGGTAGTTTTCCACCTCTAATGTGCTTGGTTTCCAGTATAGCTTTTTATGGAATTTAGTGAGATATCATGGATTTTGGCTTGCTGGATTATTCCCATCTTTAACACCCCTGCCATGGGAATTACATTATGCTAAAGCAGAGATAATCTGTCATTCTCTGCATTCATCTTTCCTATCTCTTTAAGGAGTAACCAGGTAAGGCAGTCCTCACACAGTCCATCTTGTCTTTTTCTTTTTGACCTTGCAAATGAATTTCCTTTCCCCAGGAGACGGTGGACTGGCTAGAGACACTTAACACACAGAATTCAAAACAAAGCCTCTGAATTACTGAGGCTAGTGACTTCAGAATCACTCCAAATCAAGTTCAAGCAGCCTCTCTGTCCAGTCAGCTCCTTTCCCCTTCTCTTCTTCCTCCATCAAAGATAAAACACAAGGCTAGGGAGGACCCTACCAGGTTTCATTTATTTGTGTTATGCATGAGATTAACAATAGAATCCTAGTTTAATTTATTAGAATTTAATATTCTCTGTATCAAAATGTGTTCTGCATAGCTGATGTTAGCTAGAGTAACATGTATTAGAGTATTAGAGTAACATTTGTTTCAGTTTTTCAATGCTTACTTCGCTGACATATGATAAACCTTAATTACTATTTTTATAGGTATTTGCTATTTTTTTCCGAAACTACTATAATAAACTAAATATACTAAAGTAACAATACAGCAATTGTGTTACTATTATTCTGTGTACCAGGTGTAAGTGCATTTTTGCTCTGTTATATACCCATTCCCCTATTCACATGGCCTATACCTAAAAGTTTGTAACCAAGGACCCAGAATAATTCCAGTCAAAGCGAAATTCATCATGAGACCGACTACAAACGCCAGTCTAAGCCTTCATGGTTTTAATGAGATGACTATTTCTTACCACTGTTAAGTCTGTGAGGATCAAATAAAATGCTCATTGAGTTAATATGTGCTAAGAAAAGTGTATAGAAGAGCATAAATGGCTTAGGAATTCCAGGAATCCCACTGGCTTAAAAAGTCTTTTATTAAAAGCAAGTGTTCTCATAGTTGAATGGCTTCCAGGAAAGGCCTCAAGTGATGAAAGTATTTCCATTTAATGTGAAAATATTTGAAAGATACTTATTCCATGTGAAAATATTTCCACCTTTCAGAAAAGCCTGAATACAAGACTCCTTTGATGAATATACTCTCATATAATATATTAATTTTCAGAATTAAGATATAAAGTATCCAGAATTCCTACACTTCTGATAATGAATAGATTACAGTGACTTTAATCTCCTGTAACAGCCAGAAAAAATATTTCAGAGTATTTTACAAAACAGACACATCAGCTACATAGTGAAAAATTTTACATTCATCATTATGACATTCCTCCCATTTCCCTCAGGGCATAATTGACCTGGAAAGTACCACAGAGCATCTTCAGAGAAAAAAGGGGATCTCCTTCAAACACACGAGACATTGGCACAGCAGTCATTCGTGATGGCCAACTGTGCCATATACACATACACCATATAACCTATATTGTCCTATTCCCCTCCCACCTTACCTAAACCAACAGAAATCATACGAGGGCATAGACCTGAAACACTGTGGTCAGCTACCCCAGCAGTACTGCAGCCATGAGGACCATCTCTGTATTTTTCTGGTTTTATCATTTCTTTTCATCTCTTCAAGCTGTTTTTCCAAAAGGGAAGGAGGTAAGCCAGTATCATGTGCCCAGTTGGCGCCTTTTCAGATCATAGTATGGTTTTCTCTGTTCTCTGCTCTGGGAGTTGCTACTCTTGTAAGAGGCAATTCATGGCAAGATTGCAAATCAATAATGAAATAAACCATTCCCTGTTCCCCCTCCTCCATGTTCTTACACCAGAATGGAATAAGCAAGACCATGAATGCTGACTGCCAGTGACCTGCAATTTTTTGGAAGCCTCTGCCATTTCTTGTGCAATCAGGAAACACAAACCTGCATGAGGCTGCAAAGTACTATTCATCTCCAGCAGTCAAATAACGCGAGTTCATGTAGGAATCATGATGTGAGGTTTTTCCCTTCATATTTTATGACCTGTAGGTGTTCAGTTATACTGAATAATCTCCTTTGATTAACTTCTAAATTGGCCACATTTGGCCCATAAAGGTGGTCAATGCCTTTTTCATGAAAATGTACTAACTTCCAATCCGCAACAGAGCTTGATTCAAAAGGAAGCAGCAGTGTCTATGCCAGGAAGATGGAAGAGATTATGACAGGATGTGTGGCTCCAGGAATACAACAGGTATCAAATCAGTTTGTATTGTGTAATAATTAACTGCACACATTTTGAGAATTGGTTAGTTCCCAGTTTGCACATCTGAAAAATTCAAATAAGCCTCAGCGCCACAGAACATCACGGGGCTTATTTGATGTTTCTGCAGCGTTTGAAAGATGCTTGGGAAGTGCAGACTCCCATAAATCATATCAGTCAAGCCACTAAACATGACTGAAAAGCTGAGGATGGTTTTGCATCTCATGTCTCCTAATGGCAAGAAATGTGCAAGTTACATAACTAACCACCAAGTGTCACTGTTCGGTATTTTTACACTCTGACGTTTGTTCCCAAGTGCTTGTAGATGCAGTCCTGTAAATGAGGATTTTCCAGTAAAAATAAGAATATTTTTAAAATATAAGACACATGCATATCTTCCACAAAAGGTACAGAAAAACTCAAGTGGCTGGATATGCAGCTTTCTCGAGCAAGGCACCAAGTAATGTCTGAAGTAAACATTGCTCATATTACTGGATATAATAATGTTAGTCCCGTCGAAAACATAAAAAATATAATTAGGAATTGGATTTTATTTTCAAGCCTATCAAATTGTTGTAGCAAATGCCTTTTTTTTTAAGGAAGTTAGACAACCCTTACCAAGAGATTGTCAGATGCTTTGTCAAGAAGGCAAAGGATGCACTATCAAAAAGAGCAAGCATATTTTTAGCTAGTTCCTATTGTGAGCACTAATTTAACCTGACTTTAAAATGTAGCAACAGCAGGCATTAGCTGTCAGCAGACTGAACTGCAGTCCCGGTGTGAGGCGCCCAGCTAGTCTTCCCTGTTTCTAGAACATTAATATAGGTCATCATCTTTGATTGGCACAAAACCAGAATTTGCTGATAGACATTCACGGGAGCTGTAACTCCTGAAGAAATTTCCAATAAAGCTTAAAAAACAAATGACCTTGCTCATATAACTTACACAGCTTCCCTTTGCTGCTACTACTGCCGCTGCCCAGCTGAGCTCTAAGCACTGCCTGCTGATGCTGCAGTGTTCCTGATGTGCTTCTGTGTAGCTGCAACTTGAAAGATGTAAGATAGCTGCACAGATTTCTGTATGTATTTGTACCATAGATCTCTGGAGAATTCGGTATGTCACTAAATGTAACATTCCTTAGGAAAAGCCTTGTGCCTTGCTGTGTGCTAATACCAGTTTATCTGGGCGAGCACTCAGTCAGTCCGAGTCGGCTGTCTGATGTGGATGCAACAGCCAGGAGGGCAGGGGTGAGCCAATGTCTTCTGACATAATCCCAGATTACCAAACCTGTACAGCCTGCTTTTTATTTCAGACGAGAGCCTCTCCCACAGATCTCAGCCAGCCTCCCTGCACTGTCCACATTTGGTAACACCTTTCCAGCACAGGTATCCATTATGAATAATTATTTCTGGATGCTTTCGAACGAGCAGCAACCCTGAAACTGGGGTATTGGACCTTGGCTGGATCTGATTACGCTCAGCCCTTCCCTCCCGTCCGCACTGCTTGGCCCTCTAGTGGAAAACTGTTCTCTGCAGTACTTTTGCACATATGGAAGATAACCCCACTGAAACAGAGCATGTTGTCAGGGCCCTGAGTGCACTAATAGGCCTTCACAGCCTCATCTGGTGTCTCCACCACACTCTGTGCCCTTGGCCTTCAGCAGTCACAGTCATGCCTGTGCCTGGCCATGGACTGCACTGATCTGCACTGTGACCTGTGCACTGAATTCCAGACTTGACCTCAGAACCACCTAGCGACCATGAAACTGTGTCTGACTCTGGTTAGCCTTGCTAGGCCTGACAATGACCGGCAGTTTGCCTTCTGAGCTTTACCTTGTACTTGCCTCATCACCATGAACTTCCCCGACCATCTGAACTCGTGGCTGAACATCCCTGGACATGCCTTGCTCGGGTTCTATGGGATGGGGCGATGGTGAAGTCCCTGCCCTGCTGGCTGCATTCTTGCTCTTGGGTCCCTGCTCCCTGGAAAGCAAATGTGTGAGAGGTTGGCTCTGCAGAGAAAGAGCACATGAAATCACAAAGTTGAAACCAGGATTATATGCTTCTGTGAAAGGGGTAGGAGGAAACTAGGTAAAGGTTGGTAGGAAGTGACGGATGCCAGGATGTGGCATTTCCTGAGAAGGGAAAAGGACATAAAACAACAGAAAGGAGAAAGAGTGAGGAAATGAAGCGGTAAAGGAAAATTAACAAAAGCTCATAGAAATTATAAAAGAGCAAAAATCTTAAAAAACTGAAACAAGCTTGCTCAACAGTACAAATCCCAGCAGAGAACTCTGTGGGGTTTTACTGTAAAAACCTTTATCCCTTATTCTATTTTTAATAAGGATTTCCCATAATCTCCCACGGCAACCAAATCTCTTTAAGAACCTTTGGTGAAGGAAACAATCAAAGGCTTTCCAGAAATCCAAGTCCACTCTTGAGCCTTTATCAATTCTGGCCAGCACTATGAGGGGGAAACAGGCATGTAAATACTGCCACTTCCTTTAACACAGTTTTAATCTCTGTGAGTCAAAGGAGAATCAGTAACACAAAATTAAAGCGTGTATCTTAAAGTAGGATAGCCAATAAAGAAGAGCATATGATGCCTGTAACAGGTATTGTTGAAGTTATTTAGTTCCCCCTTAGGCTGACCTAAACACTGAGGTGTTTAATGCCATCTTGCACATTCCAGTAACAAACACAATGTAGGAACATTTCATAAAACAGAATCGGCTAACAAACAAACAAAAATGGTTAAAATCAATTAGCAAAAGAGGCTATTTGAGAAAAAGGTTACTTGAATTCTTGTGCTGGAGCAGCAGAGGGACAGACCAATCCCATCTTCTTAGTCTAAGGTACTTAGGCTGCAATGTCTGTGGTGGGGTATTATAGAAAACAAGATCCCGAACCAGGCATGCCCAAGGTCTGATCAAATAAGATAAGTTTTTCATATGAAACAAATTTAGTAGCAGAGAACAAATGGAAGAACTTTGGTGTGTTTTTCTCTGAAACAAAAAAAAGATCAAAACCAGTACTCCTACATTTTAGGTATCATGTAGTGAAATACGTAGGATTAAAAGAATGTGCTCTGTGCCTGTCAGGCAGTGTTTGTGATGCACTGTGCTGGCAGTGATTTCAGGGTCACCTGTGGAGACCAGGTGGCAGATCAAAGACAGGCTGTGGAGGAACGGTTCAGTGATGCCCCTCAGCTCTTGGGCCTCCTTCACCCCCCTCACTGGTAAGGGGGGACTGTGGCCCAGGAGGCACCTAGTCTGCTGGGGTTTGGGCAGAACTAACAACAGCCTCTGAGGCTGAGGAGAGTGGGGAAAAAAAAAAAAGGCATTATAGTTTAGAAAGATTTAAAACTGCTGTAGCCCTTTGCAGTCCCACCTGTGCGGTTCGATGGGGAGGATGATGTCCCACCTCATGGAGAGGGGGTAAACCAGGCACTCATCAGCATCACGCTTAAGTGCTTTCTATCGTTTGACTCCCCAAAAGAAGGAATGGGTATTTTGGCCTTATTTAACATAATTTTTTATGCAATTCTGTATCCTGCTCTGAATTCAGGTATGTGGTTGGTATAGGTGCACTGACCTACCTACACCTTAGGCACAGGTATGTCTGAACAGTGCCGACAGCTCTTCACCCCGCCACCCTACGGCCCGTCCGTCCCTGACCTACAGCAGCGGCTCTTAAAGCCGAGGCGGCCGCCATGTTGGAACGGAGCGCTGCTACCTGTGCTAGGTTCCCGGCAGCCGAGGAAAGACAGGGGCGGGACCCGGTGACTTCCCGGCCCACGTTTTGCCCCCGGGACGGGTGACACGTCCATGCTTCACCCACACCCTGCGTTTCACTGCCGTAGGAAGCGGCGGCTGCGGCTACTGAGGTAACCCGCCGCGTCCGCTGAGGGAAGCCAAATCCGTGAGGCGAAGCCCCGCCCCTGCCGAATGCCCACCGTGATTGATGCGAAAAGCTCCACCCCTCCCCACGATTGGTCAGAGCCGCTGCCACTCTCGGCGTTTGAAGGCATGGGCGGGCACTGACGTGTACCTCCGCTCTCCCCTCCCTCCGCCGCTCTCCCCGCGCTCCAGGCCCCGCGTGTAGGTGGGCGCAGCTCGGAACGTCCCGGGCGACGTGGGCTGCCCAGTCACGTCACATTGCGTTACGTCATCTACGCGTTGTTCCGCGCGTAAGCGCGCTCGGCGTCTCGGTCCCTCGCGCAGCCGTCCGGAGCGGGGGTGGCCTGCGGGCGTGGGGAAGAGGCCGCTGCCGCCATGGAGACGAAGCCGGGGGATCTCCTGCTGTGCGACAGCCTCATCCTCTGGGTGAGCGGGGCGACCCTTGAAGGGCCTCCTGAGGGAGCTGCAGGGGGAGTCGCTCAAGAGCGGCCTCCCCCGCCGATAGGGGACGGGGACTGACGGGGCGGGTGGGCGGCCCGCTGGTCTGGGTTTCTGTCAGAGCGGCCCGGGCAGTGGGTGAGGGGAAAGGTGAGGCAGTGGGGACATAGGCACGGAGGGAGCCCTGGGGCCTGCTTGGGGAACAGGTGTCTGTAGGCGTTGTGGCCAACACCCTTGAAGGGTGGATGTGGGCTGTTGAATGTCCTGTAGGCCTGAGTAGTGGTTCTCCACCAGCGGCTTCCATGTGGAAGCTGCTCAGTAATTAACGATAGTAATAAGTATACACAATTAATTTGAATTGAGTTGAGAGGAGTAGAACCCTCAGAATATTTCATACCAGCTTTCAGTTGGTTAAAGTGTTAATTAGTCAGTCGCAACACACCTAAGTGTGTGGTATTGTATGCCTCTTGCACAGGTATTTGTTCAGTTCATTAATTAAGCTTGCTTTCTTTTTATCCTTTGCTCCTTCCAAGTTTCTTCTGTTTCCTCCTCTGTAATTCTGGTCTGGTGTTTTTGGTGAGGGTGAGCTCCACTAAATAGAACTTTTGCATAAAATCTTGGCAGAGAAAGGTCACAATTACCCGGTGTGAAGGGTGTCTCCGGGAATAGCAGGTGTTTCGTCTGCGTGGAGTGTAAATCAGGGAAAGAAGTGAGTGTTGTAAAGGCATTGTGGAGACCCAGGAATGAAACTGGCAAAAGTGATAGCGACGGCTGCCCGAGTAGGTGTTCCTTTTGCTTTCTACATGACAGTACAGAAGTTTTAATGAGTTGGTGTGTAATAAATCACTGAAAACCAATTTCCTCCTTCCTTTTGCTTCCTTCATTTTTCTTCCAGTGACCCTGTTTACTTCCAGTGTGTTGCTAACCTTTAGAACTTCAGTTGTCTTATGCCCACCTCTCTAGATGTGGATATCTTATCATTTAATCAATGCATCCTTTTCTTTATCTTTTTTTTTGGCTCTTTAACTTTTTTTCTTCTAAGTAGTCAGGTAAGAATAAGTTCCATTGTGATTTGGTTGCAAAATAAATCAAGGCATTCCTGAACTCTTACCTCAAAATCCTGTCAGCAGTGCTGAAGTCTTATAATTTTTACGAATCCTGATGAAAATACTTTAAGTCCAGTTCTCATTTTTAGTATTGTCGTGGTGCATAGCTGTAATTATATAATGATTCCTAAAGGGAATGCTAATGGAACTTTAGCTAGCCTTAAACTGAGGGAGCTTTGTGTAGTGTTTGATGTAAATGAACATCCACCTCGGTTTGTGTGTTTAGGTTTAATATGCAACACTCAGGAGATGCATTGCCACATGCATGTTTTTGGATTTAACACCCTGTTTCTCAGACCTTGTTTACAACTAAGTATTCTTAAGCTGAGTTTGAAACCTCCTTTCAACTTGCACTTCAGACTTAATAGTAGAAAAAAAATTGGTCTTCTGAGGATGTGCATATTTGGATAGGAGGGAATGAAGTACTCTATATCTGAAGATAAGAGTGTTCTCTATCTCTCTGTGGTTCTAAAGGTTTCTCAGTTTATTTACTCATTTAATATAGTGAAGAGAGGCTCATGATTTGCTGTGGTCAGCTGCCAGATCTTGTTTATAGTTTGGTTTGTTGGTTTTGGGTTGGGGTTTTTTTTTTTGGTTGTGTTTTTTTTTATAACCAAATTCTGTATTGGATGTATTAGAAAGCATGCAGTGTCCAGAGAAGGGAAAATACTAATAAAAATGTTACCTCTTGCTTCTGCCACCTGAGTGTCATTCCATTTAAAGGAAAAACAGAATGGAGTTAGATTGAATTATAGAGGAAGTGTATATGAGTTTCCAAGGAAAATTGACTCGAGTAGTATCTGTTAAGATAACAGAAACAATTTTCTAAGCCAGGATGACAATCTTTGGTTAGTGTATGTAAATCAAACTTAAACATTTCCATCTCTGGGGAGGAGTGGAGTGATAATAGTAGCAGCAGTAGGCCTAGCAATGCAGGAGCATCTTCTGTGTTTAGATGCTGTTACAATAGGGGTTTTCTTTACTGTAGTAGAGCAGAAGCTGCCTGAATGTCACTTGATGCTGTACCACTCTGAGGCTGCATCTGTCTTTATCTCAACCTAGAGACTAGATGCATGGTAATTTATTAAACAGAAAGCTTTTTCCCCAGCAGATGTAGCCCTGTTTGGCACTGGCAGCACTGGTAGCGTCAACTTCCTCAATGGCCGAGTTAATCCCAGCATGTTTATGGACTGAAAATGGGAATGTTTGTTGTTACTTTAAAATGTCTTTGACTACCTCTCTAAAACCTCTGTCCCTAGTATGGGTAATCTGGGTACAAAGTGTAGAACCTCAATTCTATGTTATCTGGGTAAAATTGTGGCCATACCTTCCCAGGAGCTGGATAGGTTGATTTCTACAGGGTAAATGAATCAGTTTTCTGTAATGTACAGCTCTTTGGTGGTAGAGCCTTCAGCAGATCCACAAAAAAGGCATTAAGTGTTATGTGACATAAAATTAAATTTTCAAATGTATATTGTAAGCACTGTAACTTAATGTCTGAGAGAAAAATATTTGCTGCTCTTGTAGCAGCAAGTGGCAGGGTGCATTTAAACTAGATTCGTGAAATGCTCTTCAGCAAGAGTAGCAGCATGACCTTGAAGCTATATATAGTAAAACTAATCAAATTCGAAAAAAGATTAGAAGTATTACATAGTCCTGAAGTCTATGACTGCTTCTCCAGCCTCCTCCCCACACTCATTACCTTTATTGTTTTTGTAAGTACCATGAATACCTGTTTTGAGGTATTTTGAGGACAACCCATAATTAATACTACTCTCATATTATTTCTAGGTGTTTATGTAGCTCTTAAATATGTGGAGAAAATAAGACTCTCAGTCCTGCTTTTTGATTAATTTTAATTAGCTGTTTCTATTCTGGGAGATACTGGCATACATAAGGCAGCATTGTGTGTCACAAGGTTTTCTACAGCGTTGTCCACTTGCTCTAAAAGGCTTGGGTGAAATAGTAGTGCCTGTATTTAGCAATTTCTTTGGTTTATGAGGGGCTATATCCGTACAGCACATCACGATAACGTGCCATAAGACTCAGAATTCTGGCATGCTCGGTCTCGACTCGTGAGCCTGCGTGCCTGTTCTTGCATTAAAGCTGCTCTAGTGTTAGAGACCAGTGCTGTCAATCACTGCTGCTTCAGCCTGTGGTCTTCTGCTTAATCTTTTACGTAACCTACCAGGGATTACTGACTTCTCACTTGCTGGAACACAGGATTTAAAAGAAAAAAATACCTTCTTAATGGAAAAATAAATTTTAAAAAACTCCTTGCTCTGTGTATTTTTTCTCTCCTGGGTTTGATTAGACTTCTTCTGAAGCAAATAAACAAATATTCAGAGTGTATGGAGACTCTTCATAAACATAGAATGTATGGCAGCTACCTCAAATACAGCTGGGAACTGTGAGTTTCTGTGGGCTTTTCCACCACTCTGGTCTAGGTATCTCCATTTCCTGAGAGCTTCCATATGAGAATTGGCTGAATAAATGCTGATGGTTGGTCATGGGAAAGATCCAGCAGGAGGAGATGGGTATGGTAAAAGTTGACACAGACTTAAGCCCCTGGAGAAGACAACTGGGGAAGGGAGTTCACCACTCACATGAGAAGGGGGAGGAGAGGTGAAGCTAAGGCAGGTAACCCTCTGACAAGGGGATATCCTGCAGCATCTGAGTCTGTGGCTGCAAAAAGTGTCTCAGTTAAGCTTATGGAGGAAAATTACTGATGGAGAGTTTGCAGTTGCTTTTTATGGTCTGCGGAGCGATCTGAGGATCTGCCTCTGTGTTTCAAGGCTTTCTACATGAAGCAATCCATCAGAGCAGCAGCAGATCTACCTATGGATGTGTAATAAACTAGGATTAGGCATCAGGTTGATGAAAGGGTTCTTGGCCATTGCGTGTAGAGCTGTATTTGGGTGTTTATTGCAGTGCCCTTTAAGGAGGCAGACATGTCGGATGGATTAATGTTATTTGAGTTGCTTTTAGAGAAGCTGATGGCAAAATGCTTCAGCTATTAAATTTTAGTCTTTAGAATGGGTTGTGTGTTGTTTGTGCAGCCCTGCTACAAAGAGACTTTGATTGTACTTGTGCCTGGAAGCACCAGTTAGGATACAAAGATTGCATTTAACCATTCATATAGAGTAGATCAGGCAACTTGCTGTAAAATGCTCCCATCCGTAATCTGGTTTTCTAATTGAGAAGAGTGAAAACTGGGACTCTTGTTTAATCTTCAGAAAGAAATAGGTAAATGGAGTAAAACTGCATCCAGCCTTGTGTTTAAACATTAGGTAGTGTGATGCTTAGAAAATAACAGGAAAGTATATATATATATATACACAAGTATGTGTATATATATATATGTGTATAAAGCATACTAGGAATAATTTTTAATGGAATACAATGTTCAGGAAAAGATGTATAACTTCAGATTTGGTAAAGTTTCTTGGGTTTTAGCAGTGGTTTGAAATTGTGTATTTAATGGGAATATCTTGAGGGTAATTTGCAAATTCCTAAATTGTGAGGAA
>VZTM01013449.1:13202-47701 GCA_013400555.1 Jacana jacana
CCCAACAAACAACCCCCCGCCCCCCCAAAAAAAACCCCACACCCCTCCCTGTACAAAATTGGGTAAACCTTTTGTAACAGCACATCCCTCGCCTGCGGTGCGAGCACAAACGGGAGTTAACCCAACGCCCCGAGCGGCTTCAGGTAGATGACAATTTTTTAAAAACCAACCTAGAAACATCCATCTTTGTATTTTCGCCAAATGTGGGGTTTCCAAAGCAAAAAAAAACCTGTGTTGGCCCAACGTCCAGAACTGTTCGAGCTACATCCATGAGCAGTCCAACATCTTGAGACCCTAAGGGAGGCGTTTACAGAACCAAAGTTACCTGTGTCCCCAGATGGACGGTGGATACTGCACTTCAGAATGGAGATCCCCTTGTAATGGGAAAAAAAACAACCTACTTTTGGTTATTTAAAGAATTTCCCGGAGATGTGATAATTACATTTTATTTATTACTTCTTTCTGGGAATTAGTCAGCCATTCACAAAGGTTTTGGGGTGAGAGATGACAAAACAGGGCCGTTTCAATTCTGGTTTTAAAGTCTCCCTAGGACATTTTAAAAATCTGTTCTCCATTAATTATGGTTTTTTGTGACACGTGTATTATACGTGTCCCCACGGCACCGACCTGCACTGGGGATACTGGGACACGTTTGGGACAACACAGAATTCGGTACTGAGCTTTACCAGAAACTTGTTCCCATCAAGCTCATGCAGACAAAGGCTAGAGACAAACCCTGGGTGAGAAACTTGACTTCACCACCCTGGCAAGGCTCAGGAGAAAAATTCAAGTCTTCTGCCACGCGGTAGTTTCGCTTTAATTGTGGCCAAAAAAGCGCGGCGGAACTGCCTGGATCAAGGCAGAGAAGTTCTCTCTCCACACTGGGAGCTTTCCTCGTCCCGTGTCATACATGTACAAACCTCTCATCTGTGCCTAGGTGCCCATGTATGTACATAGAGATGTACATACACGCGTCACGTAAACACACACGTAGACGCGGTGCCTCTAAGCGAGAAGCAGGCAAGTGACAGGAGCTCTTAGTTCCTCGGTAAGCAATTCCCAGCTTACTTTAAACCACCCCAGCACCCTGCCAGCCCCAGCTTTCCCATCTATCATATGGCTCCAAATGAGTTCTCTGTGGTCGCTTTGGGTTGGACTATTTCGGCTGGATCCCGGCGCTGCTGAAAGCCCGGCGGTGGCCGATGGCTAAGGGCGAGCTTGGCGGCAGATGCTGATGGGAGAGTTTGCTTTGTCTGGCGGTACGTACAGTTAGCCTGAGAACACGGGTTCCACGAGACAACCACCACCCAGAAAAACCCTTTCTCAATTAGAAAGGGACGTACTTCAGTGGGAACAGGACGGAGCACACGAGGGACGCGCGCTCAGGGTTACGCAGCAAGTGATGCCATGGACGTAATAGTTTAATCGTTACTTCCTGCTTCTCTTCAACTCAGGAAGCCCTCAGGGGTCCAAGAAAGGCAAAGCAAAACACCCACCACCACCACCCCAATCTCTGCCGGCTCACTTGTGCCTGGGTTCAGTCCCAGGGACTCCCAGTCAGTCCTTCTCCAGGGAACGCCGAAACCAAAGCATTACGGGGTTCCGTCAGCCTTCTGGACACTCTCTGGGTCCTGGGTTTCTGAGAGCAGCCCTAACTAACACCCCACGGCAGAGAACAGAGTGATGTGGATATATAATCTCAGGCAAGCCGTTAGGTGGGGTTTTTTTTTTCAGCCTTCCCTTAGGTATTGCATATTTGTTCATTTCTAGTGGTAAGCACTTGGTCTGGGGAGAGGTTTCCTGTTCCACTATATACCAACGGGCTCGTGATCCCTAGTTGAAGTCTCCAATAATGATGCCCTGTTTGAAAGGCACAAACATTGACTGGGGTTGTAATGACCAGTGAAATATACTTGTCCACTGAAATATTACTGAGCGTGTGTGGCCAGTTTCAGTGGCCGTGGGCGGGCCTGTGGCTTAGAGCAAAGACCGGCGCATTAGGAGATAAGATTTCTCTTACCAGTTCTGCCAGTCAGTTTCTGGTTGATCTTGGGCAGTTCTCCTGGACTCCATATGCGGCTGCTTCACCAGCTGTAAAATGAAAATACCAGAATTTAGCTACCTTTGTAAAACTCTGGGTGATCCTTCACTAAAAACGCCCAGGGAGTTCAACAGGTTCACGATAAAAGGTTCAAAACCAGAGCTGGGTTGTTCTCCATCGGCGGAGGCTTTAGCCCGTGCTGGGGAGATAGGATTGACCAGAATCTCGATGGAGGGAAATGCAATGTCTGGAGACAGTTGGGTCAGGCAAAGGCAGGTGTGTTTAGGGCAGGGGCTGTGTCATACGCCGAAGGAATCGTTAGGTAAACCGAGATTTCTGAGTCACTCTGGCTGGCCTCACAGAGAACGCCCCCAAAGGCCACCCTGCCCAAAGCCACTGGAGAATCTCTCCCTGTCTCTCCCAGTGAACAAACCTGGAATTCTTGGGAGGACGGGTCACGAGTGTAGGGAGACTTTGGAAGAGTATGGAGTGTCTCTAACGGCGGCTTGTTCACAGCCGTCCAAAGCCCGGCCTGCAGTGAACAGGGGGTGAATGGCACGGTTTTAACTGGCAAGTGTGTGTCCCACAAACCTATCACCAGCATCAGGATTTAGTAGCCACACATGGGTTTTCTCAATAGAGAGGCCAAGGATTGGACTGGTCACGTAGACTGGATTAGTCTCTGGCTGACAATGGGGTTGGTGCGAAGCGGGAGCGAAGAAAACTTGTCCGAGGGTACTCAATGGAGTTTACCAGGTCTTGTAACCTGGAACTTCCTTGGGATCCCAGCAAGGATCCTCACACTTCACGTGAGCCTGAGGTTCCCATTCCATTCCCCACATGGGGATGTGCTCTCAAGGTAGAAGAGTTCTACTGCCACTTGCTTTCGGCTGAGCAAAGAACGCAGTCGGGTCACACAGGGCTTCATTACAAGGCAAATACTCCTTGAAATTCAGATTCTTTTTCCATCAGACACAAACCTGGTATTATCTCCTTTTTATCATTGCAAATAAAGGACAGGCTCATAAAGCAGAGGTTACAGACAATGTTACTGCAGCTGAAAGAGTCAATGAATGCTCCCAGCATTTCTCTTTGTCTTATTCCTCATATCTGGGCACGGGAGGGTTGTGTGGTGGGAACTACAATAAGCTGGGTGCATTTTTTTTCTAAATTTCATATTACAGGGATATTAGCTCTAGAGAGGCAGTTAGAGAGTAGAATGGGTTGTGCCTGGGAAGTTTTGAGCTCCCTGTTCCGTGAACCTCAAAGTTTGGAACCACACTGGTCTCTTTATCACCTAAAAACGCCCGCCCTTCCTTTTTGTAGAGATGTACAGAAAGGTTGATTTTTTTTTGGTTGGAAGTTAAATGTTTTCAGGCTTTTGCATCTAGTGAGTGATTGCTGTGTTCTGCCACGGAGGTAGCTGCGTTTCAGCGCTGGGTGAATGAGTCTTACAGAGCTAAACCTCATTTACCAGAATCACTATTATGCGAAAAAAAACCCAACAACAACCCCTCATTTGACTTTGGGAGAAAAGAGGAGAAAATATAAGTGGCTTGGCCAAGCAATGATGAAGTGGTGAGAACAATATCGTGATCTGAAGGGCACAGTCCCTCCAAGAGGAAAGGAATTATTCACGTTTAAACAAAGCAGTATAGCAGGGAACGAAGGGAGGGGAATAAGAAAGGAAATATTTAAATGGTAGCAGAAGGTATCTCCTGATAGGGAGGTCCATTAAGTTGTGGAATTGCATCCCATAGGAATTCCTGATTTCTTGGAATATATATAAGTAGGTGGCATTAATAACAAGCCGACATACAATAGAAATAATCTCACATTGGCTAAAGAGATAGATAATGGTCCAGGAGGCCAGCTGGACCCTTTATGATATGATGACATGACGCCTACAAAAGAAAGTCATGTTTTCAGCAGTATATCGAATATCCCCCCAAATCCATCTCTGATCCTAGAGCCCACTCGAACAAAAGATTTCCATACGACTGGAATAAGAAAATACAACTTCAAAACAGTCGAACGAGGCTGAGCTTCACTTCGATTAATAGGCTTCAATTAAGGCCTGTTGAAATTCAGCTGGAGTTTAGCCTCACTAGCTACAATCAGCAAAATATTTAGGGATCCAACTTTTGGGGAGGGTCTCTATGAATGGAAAGGTGGAGACTGCTGAAAGCGGCTGTCATTGGCCTGACACCCGTGCAGTTAACTGGAGCTTCGGGAAATCCCATCTGGGTGTAGACACCTCTGATGATGCTTGTTACTCCTCCAAGTCTCAGAAAGGTTTGAGTTCTTCTCCCAAACACTCGGCCTTTAAACTGGGAGCTAACGGGAATGAGGATTTCTCCACTGTAATCCCAATTAATCTACTGGAGCCTGTACACCCATGGCCATATTTACCAGTCCCAGTTTAAAAATACCAAGGGCAAAGTGCCAAAAAATACCTAAATCGTGCAACTGGCATAAAAATCATGGGCACCTGTAACACCATGCGGGTTTGTTTTTACTTGTTTTCTCTTTTCTACCCTAAATTATTAAAGGGATTTGGATATCTGACTCCCAGTAAACGACTTTAAAAACAGCTCAACAATGCGGCCCTTTGAGCCTTCCGAAAGCTGACAGGCCACTTTTCAAACCCCCTCCCACCCCNTTATTAAATGAGAACTGAAATTCTTGACTAGAGGAGCCGGAAAACCCACAACAAACACCGTTAGGCTTGTGATGAAATACCAGACAGTAGGATATTCAGCGTTAACCTCCAATTTTCTCTAGTGCCAGTACCTGAGAGCTGATTTGGCAGCACTCGTCGTGGCTATCCACCCAGCTGAACAATCACAAATCTAACCACTGGGGTTTCCAAACCCCTCGGAGTGCACTTACAAATATTCATCTCCAATCAGTTTGTGCTCCCTAATATTTCTGAGCGCTCCCCTGCGATGACAGGGTCACAAGCAACGCCGGCGCCTCCTTATTTCTATAGCAATGGCATAAAGAGCACGGCCCATTGTCCGAAACAGGCGCAGCGTAAATCGGGATTTCTTTCCAGAGGTTCTTGGAGGAAAATCAGCCTACACACCCCTCTGTCTTTACACCATCCCTTTGGCTTCTGGGAGGTTCGTTAATTCAGACGGTCCTCAAGGCGGCGGGGATCCCGAAATGAACACCTCAGACTCTTTAAAAGAGAGGAGGTGGTTCGCCCACCCAGCCCACCCGAGTGTAGGTAAAGGGCAGAGCAGGACTGGAGAGCCCTCCTCCTCGGGCTCAGATCTGACAAGACAGAGGTTGAACACTAGCTCTGCTGAGACAGCCTTCTTTCCCCCCCTCCCCGCCCCTTCCCGATAAGTAGGCATATAAATAAATAAATAAACGGCATCCTAACTGCACTGAGAACTCAATAAAACAATCACATCAAATATGAGGAGGTATAAATCTCATGTCTGCACAGGTAACCCACTCAATTGCTTTTATTATGGCTCAGCCTGACTCCATTTATTACCATCCGTGGCCTGGGTGAAGGATGTTTGCATGGAGGGTGGTCTCCTGGTGAAATCCTATCCCCGGAGCAGTGACAATCAGCCCATAGAGAGGTGGATTTTGGTGGGGAGACCAAAGGCAGATCCATCTGTCTGCATGAAAACCAATCAATAACCCTGTAACTAGACCCCTTGTCGCTGGGAAATGGACAACACAATAGTTCAATCCCGGAGCCATGGGAGAGGAATAGCTGAGGTTGGGGTGTGAAGAATGACGGGATGTATGTGAGGAATGTTGGAGATGTAGGGCCAGAATGTGTCTGTCCATATAGATATTGAGGAGTGAAGGGACAGGAGGAGGGTAGGGGCTACTCTTTAATATATATATATATATAAGGCAAATTTGAAAGGTTGGTGTGTTCAGAGGTGGGTATGGGGAAGGAAAAAGCAGAGTTATACTGGTGTTTTTTTAGTAGGATGTCTATATGGGGACTGTGGCTCAATGCGCCTTTGGGGAAACGCTCTGGTTGGACACTATGTCTGAGTATCTCAGTATATGGCAGGGAACACCTATCCCGGGGCGGGCACGTAGACCCTGACACAAAGCACTGGTAGGCAAAAAGAAGCATGTGCCAGAGTTCGATGCGGCCGGGGAAGGATATTCCTTTGTCCTCTGTGTGGCTTGGGATTTATGCGTGTACCAGTTTGGACAGAGAGGAGAAGGAGGGATGTGCCAAAAGCCCAAGCTGATGAGTTCACAGCCCAGCTTTCCAGAAAACACTGTGTTTGAGGCGTTTACCCAAACCTCTCTGTGAAACCGGGGAGGGAGGTTCTGGTGGCTTCTCTCCACCGGCGTGAAAAATAGAAGTAGGACATTCCTTGCTGCTGTCATCCCTTTGCTCTGCAGTTCCTGTGGCGTTGCTAAAATCTGTACAGCATATTGTTCCCCAGGCTTCTAGCAACTCCCCCAACACATGCACACAGATAGGCCTGAGTTTGCCTCTGTTTATTAATTGTTCTCTCCCGGGGGCCAATTTAGTTTTTATATTCCTTTGGCTCCACTTTGAACGGTTCCTCTTCCTTCCAAGGGAAGCACCCTGCCCTTTTTGCAGGATCCAAGGCATGGGGATAAGCTTCCCTCTCTGGCTGGGAGGCAAATTGCACCAAGAATAGCCCTCACTGTGTTTTCAAGGCGGATTGATGTCCATCAGTCAACTTAGAAAAGGAAAAGCAGAGCTTGTGACCAGACAACAAACTCACAGCAGAAACCCTCATGCACCTGGGAGACAGGCTGCCCTGCACCACCTCTAGTGTCCAGGCAGTTTGGATGGTTCTGGCACCAACATCCCTGGAACTGATCCTCATTTTCTTCAGGCTGGGCTGAAATGTGAGGGCAACCTCATTACCCCACTGCCCATTTCCAGGCTTTCCCTTTAAAATCGTGATACAGTCCGTGGGCACTAACATTTGGGCGCTTCTTAAAGGGACTGTTGCCTTTCAACTTAGTCATGATTCTCTATAAATTCTTTGAAGAACATTTTTTTTTGTCACCTGCCTTTAAAAAGAAAGACCACGGCACAGGGGAGCTATGTAATAGTGCCTGCTGTTAATATTTGCCTGGATTTAGGCCTTTTTCTTGGTGCTTTAAATTCAGACTTTCAAGCTTGAAAGATTATAATTCAATTATACGTACACAAAAAATACATCTGCGCTTGTTTATAAGATCAGGAGGGAAGGGAGGAGGTGTAGAAGAGAGGAGGAAAGGAAGGAATAATATTTTGGAAGGAAAGGAGCTGGTGTTTTCCTGCTGAGTACAGAGAGGACGTGTGTTTCTGGGGCGTGCTACGTACAAATGGGCCAGGGTGGTGTAAGCAGAGGTAGAGCAGAAAATGAATAATGTCACAAAATCCCTCTCCCTGTGGAACAAACAACAGATTTATCCAGTCCCTAAAGGGGCTCCAGGAGAGATGGGGAGGGACTCTTGATCAGGGAGTGGAGCCATAGGACGAAGGGGAAATGGTTTTAAACTGAAAGAGGGGAGATTTAGATTAGATCTCAGGCAGAAATTCTTTGCTGTGAGAGTGGTGAGAACTGGAAGAGGTTGCCCAGAGAAGCTGTGGCTGCCCCATCCCTGGAGGGGTTCAAGGCCAGGCTGGATGGGGCTTGGAGCAACCTGCTCTGGTGGGAGGTGTCCCTGCCCAGGGCAGGGGGTGGAACCAGATGATATTTAAGGTCCCTTCCAACCCAAACCATTTTGTGAGATTCTATGAAATTGAGAGGTTTAAAGAGACAACGTTCGTAGCGCTGTCTCTGTCTCTGTCTGACACGGAGCTTCCAGAGCTGGGGGAGAACAGAGCTCTCTGGGGGAGGTTTGGGGAGAAAAGAGTAAGAGATAAGGATGGAGTGAGAGGAGAAGGCAGATTTGCCTTGGACAGTATTAAACTCAGACCTGCTGTGGTTTGTACAGAAGGTATCTTGGCTGCTGTGCCAAACAAGGTGCAGAGAGTCCTCCACTGATGGCATCCAACTCCCCTTTTTTGGGGAGTTTTTTGGGGCTCCATTTCCGCCTGTGTTGGTGGTCTGTGCACACAGAGGGGGCAAGGATGGGGACAGAAGAAGGGTATCTGGTTGTGCACGGGTTCTTGTGAGGTTCACAAGAGCAGGGAGGGACTGCCCAGGGGAGTTTGTGTGGTTGCACATGGGAGAGCATGTGTACCTTTGTCAAAAGCTGACTGCCACGATTCTAACCCCCTTTTGCTGATTACCTGAATTTTTCTGACCTGTGAATATTTAAAGAAAAATGCATGCCTACGGGCGACCCTACTATGGGTCCTGGTGCCCAGTGGGCAATTATGGCAGAGCTGGTGGCACAGGGAGACATGAAATGGCAGGGATAGTGGCCTGTTTCAGGTGGATGTCTTTAGAAGGAAATGCCCCCTTTGCAAAGTAAAAGGCAGGGGATAAAGTCATCCTGGAGAAATACGGTCTTCAGCAGAGAGGAAGAGGAGGGTGCCATCCCTGTAGGCGAACGGGAGCCTCTCAGAGCACCACCTTTCCAAAGGGAAAGCACCTTCTGTGCCATTTGAGTGTGCTCCTGGATTGTTCTGTGCACAGGGAAGTAACTTGAGCATGGAAACCCGGCTGCGTGTGTGCAGATAGGCTGCCGAGTCCCCATTGTTCCACCAGACAATCTTCCCTGTAATGGATATTAGGGTGAGACATGCCCTATACCCCATGGCATGTGTCCTAGGAGGAGCGTGGGCATGTCACTAGGGCAACACGTCCAGCTGGGAGTATAGACTTATAGCGAGGAGGTCTTACTGGTCCCTGTAAGAACTAAGAATAGATAGTATTATCCACGGAAACAACGTTGTAACTCCGCAGTTCCGTGCAGGGAGTCACAGGGATGAGGAAAGGCCTGGTAGGACACGTCTTGGGAAGCCCATGTAGATCTGTGGGGCTCTGCATGGGATCCTGCATGGCTGTTTCTCACCAGCGAGGCCGTCATGTGAATGCCCCGATGAGCTGTGGCAGCGAAGCGATGCGTGAGGGACCAGTCAGTGCTCCATGTCTCTGGTCAGCAGGGTGGGCCTGGGTGCAGGGTGACAGGGCAGCCGTGCCACTAACAGGCGAGGAGAAGGGTGAGATGGGGGGACATCAGCAACACGGACACGTGTGCGAGCGTGCCTGTGACAGGGTGGCCTCTGCCAAGACGCGTGACCACAGGAGGCGTACTGCGGGGCGGGCACACGTAGACAGGGAGATGCCACGTACAAACGTGGGGACACGTGCCTGTTGGGGGCACCGAGTGCATCCGAGGGAATGAGGGGGTGTATGTGGCGTGATATATTTGTCAGGGAGTGGATGTGTTGTCAGTTCTGCTGCTGCACAATACAAGGAGGAGATACCTGGGGGCAGGGGGGGTTACGCTGCAGGAGATGTTCCTTAACGATAGCCATAGTTTAATGCACTGGACTCTGCCCTTCTCTCCCCTCCCCTCCCACCCTTCTCCTCATTACCCAGGTTATCTTGTTTGGGTTAAGAGGCCAATTTCAACAGACTATAATTGAAGAGTGAAGAGAATCTGATAAGATAAGGAAGGGACATCATTCCTCAAGGGATCAATAGAGGTTTCATGTTCCTCCTTCCCCTGCTGTGTCCCTAACACGCTAACACTCCGCGTCCGCCGCGGGCCGGGTTTATTTGCTCTGCTTGTCTGCAAGCCCCGAAAGGAAGCGTGGGAGCGTGTGTGTGTGTGTGTGTGTGTGTGTGAGCTGTAGCCCCTGTCTGTCACACAGGGCCAGAGCAGGGAAGGGGGCATAAGGAAGGGACCTTCGGCGGTAAGGTCCCCTCTGGGAGCCAGGAGGAGGCAGGGAGGTGACAAGCCTGATGCCCTCCTGGCTCTGGCAGGGGCCTGGGCTCACAGGGGAGGTGTTCACCTTTGGCCTTTTATCTCAGCATTGTGATCTGCAAAGGAAGGATATTGATAATTTGTCTAGATTTAGACTTGCTTTTCCGAGTGTCCCCCTGCAGAATGAGCTCAAAGCTTTTTATAAGTGCTCACGGGGCGACCTCTCAGGGCCCCCCAGGGTGAGGGAGGTATAATTACCTCTACCACAAGGAGGGCTGGTTTTCGGGTTTGATGGTCCCTGTTATCTCACAAGCCCTTCTCAGCAGGTTTTTTTGGACCAAACCAACAAGAGAGGTTGTCCTTAAGAAACACAGCAATGCCTCAGCAGTGAATGCAGGTCCCTTTGGGGCAGGGCTCCCAGGCTGCACAGATAGGAAGATGAGCATCTCACACGAGCAATGTGAGATCCATAGGAACCCAGGGAGCAGGGATCAGCTGAGGCATCTCACATGAGCAATGTGAGATCCGTAGGAACCCAGGGAGCAGGGATCAGCTGAGGCATCTCACATGAGCAATGTGAGATCCGTAGGAACCCAGGGAGCAGGGACTAGCTGAGGCATCTCACATGAGCAATGTGAGATCCGTAGGAACCCAGGGAGCAGGGACTAGCTGAGGCAGCATAAAGAAGTCCCTGTGGGACACCCAGCCTCTCGCAGCAGGAGCAGGGATGCTTGGGGATGAGGAGCTGAGCTTGGGAGGTCAGCGCGGTGCAGGATCCAATCCTGATCCCATACAACGGGGCTGGGCAAGTTTCTGGAGAGAAGGCAGAGGGGTCTGGGGCTGAGATATCTTCTTCCAGCTGATTTCTCTTTTANCCAGGGAGCAGGGACCAGCTGAGGCATCTCACACGAGCAATGTGAGATCTGTAGAAACATAGGGAGCAGGGATCAGCTGAGGCATCTCACACGAGCAGTGTGAGATCCATAGGAACCCAGGGAGCAGGGATCATCTGAGGCATCTCACATGAGCAATGTGAGATCCGTAGGAACCCAGGGAGCAGGGATCAGCTGAGGCATCTCACATGAGCAATGTGAGATCCGTAGGAACCCAGGGAGCAGGGACTAGCTGAGGCATCTCACATGAGCAATGTGAGATCCGTAGGAACCCAGGGAGCAGGGACTAGCTGAGGCAGCATAAAGAAGTCCCTGTGGGACACCCAGCCTCTCGCAGCAGGAGCAGGGATGCTTGGGGATGAGGAGCTGAGCTTGGGAGGTCAGCGCGGTGCAGGATCCAATCCTGATCCCATACAACGGGGCTGGGCAAGTTTCTGGAGAGAAGGCAGAGGGGTCTGGGGCTGAGATATCTTCTTCCAGCTGATTTCTCTTTTATTTTGAACACCCAGAGAAACAGACGCTGAGAGCAAGTCAGTCATGCAGTGAGCATGTGGCAGAGTTGGGAATACAACCCAGATCCCCTGACTCCCAACCTCAGGCTTTAACCACTAGACCATGCTTCCCTCTAAGCCACCTTGAACTTTCCTCAGTGAGGATGGGGGCTACTAAGCCTCTGTGGGCTGCAGTTTACCAAGCTGTCAGGAGTGTGCTCACTGGACCGCCTCACCAGAGACAGCCTTCCTCACGCACGCTAAAAAAGTTGAAAAGAAATTCATTTCATGGCCGGTGGTTGCTTAAAAAAGGCGATTCCAGCATATGTATGTGATAAATGTTAACTGTGCATTAATCGCATTAAAGAGGACCCTATAAACTTTTCATTTCTAATTAAATTCTGGCCGGTGATTCTGGCGAAGCCAGCACACTCCGGGCCTTTGTTTATGTGGAAAATTAAAATGCAAATACAATGGAATTTATTTCCATTACTAGAGTGATATGCTGGGCTCCTCTGTTTAACAGCCTCCAATTATTTTCAAACAGGTCTCTCCCTCTCTCTCTTTCTTCCTTCCTCCCTCCCTCGTTTTTTTTCCTCCCCCTGTTACCCTGATGCTGCTGCCCCAGCGTGAGGGGTGGGAGCCGCTAAAGCGCAGGGTGGGCTACAGGGGGGTGTCAGCTCTTCAAGGTCAAATGCAGGCAGGAATAGAGAGGAGGAAGGGGGGAAAAGAGTGGGAGAGCACAAACAAGGAGGCAGGGGAAGTAACGAGGCTTGAGCTAACGCAAGGAGGAGTAAGGAGTTACCTGTGAGCAACCTCACCCAAAAGCATAAGTTGAACTGACTGGTTTGCTAAGTCCCAGCCGTATAGATGACCCGACCGAGAAAGGTCGTGGGTCCTTCCCTGGTTTGATATTTTGGTGAGAGGGTACAGTTTGAGGGCTCCCTCTGTAAGTGTTCTGGATCTTTCACAGCCTTTTTCATGGACTTTGCTGGATGTGGCTGCTGCTGGGCCAAATCCTGACGGCCGAGGAGGCGCAGAGCAGGCCCGATGCCAGAGACATTGCCGGCGCAGAGCAAATAAATCCGGGCGGGCAATGACACGTAATCACCAGCTGAAAAATAACTGAACTCTCCTGTTCATTTCCAAGGGACCAAATGGGGCCACACTGTCTCAGGGCATTAGCTCACAATATCCACACAAGTCAGAAGCCCTTGCACAAACCCAGAGATTCATTGGACGTCTAAAATTCCTTAACACATACATTTACCGCTAAACGCCGCTGACACAGAATCCCATTCTTCTTACCTATATAAGAGACCCGGGTCAGTTCAGCCACGGGAACGTCGTCAGGCAGTCACACACAGATCAGAGGCATCTGCTAAATGACAGGGATGCCCTCCTGGGCTTTAATATAGAAAGTCACACCAGGCGACCCTTGCGAAGGCAAAGTGTGTGCCTGGCTGTGGCTGTCGGTATATGGGCACTTAAGAGATCCCTTCACAGGCTCGGCGGCATCTATTCGAACCTGGGCACTGTAGCCTCGTGTATTTTTGTGAAAAACGCTAGGATATGGAGACTGACCCAAAAAACGTAACTGAAAAGCCTTAGTAAACCCCCCTGCAAATGTTCCCATGGCCTTAGAAATGTGCCGATACACGTGTGTTGTTCACAAGCGGCCACAGACCTTGAAGCACACGGCTGAGAAGCAGGCAGAGGTGCCACCTCCTGTGTCCCTCGGCACATCCCGCTGGCAGGGAGAGCTTGGCAGAAAAAGGGATGTTCTTTTAGTGCCTGTGAGCATCTGAAGGAATCACCCAGTGTAAATGATCCTGCCCCGGCCGAGACAGGGAAACAGGAGAAGGACACATTCACTTACAAGACTGAAAAGAGGCCATTACCCAGTCAAACAACCCAATCCTTGACATCATTATTCAATACACAGGAGCCCTGCAATGCACACTAACTCAATCACAGAGACACACGATTACAAAATAATACTGATGGAATCAATGAGACAGACATGCGGTCATACAAAGCGCACCCACCCCGGTGTTAATACACAATAACGGGGAATACAAAACAGCCATTCACCACCACAATGGCAAAACACGGGGCCGCCTTCTCAGAGGGGAACTGAGAACTCCGGCAACGAAACC
This sequence comes from Jacana jacana, assembly GCA_013400555.1. Lineage (NCBI taxonomy): Eukaryota > Metazoa > Chordata > Aves > Charadriiformes > Jacanidae > Jacana > Jacana jacana. Next base: position 26,623 of record VZTM01013449.1, read on the forward strand.
CCACCCCTCGCTCAGAGGGGGCTCAAGAGCAAAACTTAGGGTTTTGGGTAAAATCTGCCTGTTGTCAGCCCGGCGAGTGAGAAATAGTAAAGGCCTCGGAGAGGAGCGTGCCGAGGAGGTTCATGGCCTATAAAGGCCCCCAGGGCAGTCAGGACCATGCAGGATTGCACCCCCAGCCAGCAAAATAGACTGGCCCAGCAAAGTGACACCTTTATTCAATGACCAAAAGCATCAAGCGTGATCACACCTTTAAAACTCACCATAACACGAGCCAGCATCAGGGAAGCAAAAGCTATGGAATCTCAGGAATGCAACCCATCCACGCTATGAAGGGATGCAAACACGGGTCCGCACCCAAAGCCACAGAGCTGTCTCCCAGATGGCACAAACTTGAACACAGGAAGTTCCATCTAAACATTGAGGAGGAACTTCTTGACTTTGAGGGTGGCAGAGCCCTGGCAGAGGCTGCCCAGAGAGGTGGTAGAGTCTCCTTCTCTGGAGACAATCCAAACCAGCCTGGACACGTTCCTGTGGGACCTGCTCTGGGTGACCCTGCTCTGGCAGGGGTTTGGACTGGGTGATCTTCAGAGGTCCCTTCAAATCATTGTGAATTCTGTGATGTGCCTCTGCAAAACAGCCCAGTCCTCTTCCCAAACCGCAACAGCACCCCCAAATCTATTCCAGCACTGGCATCTTTCCCTTTCAAAGAGGAAAAAAAGCAAAGTGCCCACATTAAACGTAACACCACAAATGATCGACCTTCCTTGCTCCTCACAAGCTGTGCCAACCCAGGTGCTTAACACAGGCCCAGCTTTTGCAAATCCTGCATGATCCTCTTGGGATGGAGACAGGGGAACCGGTTTCCGAGTCCTTCTTCCCCGGCACAGCCAGCATTATAGTATCATAGAATGGTTTGAGGTTGGAAGGGACCTTAAAGACCATTGAGTTCCAAGGCCTTGCATTAGGCAGGGACACCTCCCACCAGAGCAGGTTGCTCCAAGCCCCATCCAGCCTGGTCTCGTAGCAGGTTTTGTGCACAGGAATACGCTGTTGGTGAAAAGGCCGGCGATGCCGGGGGGAAAGCGCTGTCGGTTGTGTGTCCCTGCGCGCGTTGTGTCTACAGGAATTCCCCTTCCTCTACCGAGTGCTGCTGCTTGTAGCCATTAAAAAGCCCAGGTCCTCGTGCTGGGTGTTCAGTGAGTATTGATTCAGTCTGCAAGCAATTTTAATATTTCTTCAGGGACTTTCCAGCAACAGCACAAGTCATTAATTCACCCTCCCAAATTGCTTATTCAATAGCAGGAACATGGCTCCTGAATAAAGTCCCAGAATTTATGTGACTCACATGAGTCAGGAGGTCAAACAACTGTTATGGAGCGAAGTTAAAAATCCAAATAAAATATTGACACTTTTTTGGGAGAGGGAGGAGGGGGAAGGGGGAAGGGAAAGAAAAGGTATTTAAAATAGGGTTTTGTTGCAATGCCCCCAGGATAAAGAATGGAAGGAGATTGAAGACAAGTTGGAGTTTGTAAAATCAATGGGATTTATTGCATATCCGCTTGGCATTTAATAACTCCTTCCTTTCCACCTCCCCCTGCTCTGTCTGTACATGGGGGAGACAAACTCTCCAACAAAACTACAAATAGCCAGCCATGAAGTACACAGAGGGACAGGCAAACACCAGCAGGGGAAGGGATATGCAGGGATGAATATTACTGAAAGGCAGTGGTATAACATCAGAAGATCCTCTCGGGACCCAGGGTCACAGTCAGCATTACGTATGCCCATGGAGTAGCTGACAGCCTATGTCCACCAGTCCTTGTAAAAAAAAAGATGGGAGGGGGAAACTGAGGCATAAAGTGAATTAAAACCACCATCAGCAGGGTAGCTGGATCAGGATGCAGGTCTCGTGATGCCCAGTTAGTGGTTTTGGTGCAGAAGGACACTGCCTTTTCATAGAACCACAGAATTGACAGGGTTGGAAGGGACCTTTCAGATCATCTAGCCCAACCATCTGACAAAAACCAGCACTAAACCCTATCTCTACGCTCTACATCTGCCTGTCTTTTAAATACCTCCAGGAATGGTGACTCCACCACTTCCCTGGGCAGCCTGTTCCAGTGCTTAATAACCCTGTCAGTGGAGGAATTTTTCCTAATATCCCATCTAAACCTCCCCACGCTGCGACTTGAGGCTGTTTCCTCTTGTCCTACTGCCCGTGACCTGGGAGAAGAGACCGACCCCCAGCTCTTTCCACCCTCACACACACAATGACAGAGATTAGATGGCCAGAAGGCAGCCATCCGAGAGGAGGGGACACCCAAACCAGACAAGAAGACATCACAGACCCCAAGTGAGCCCGTCTGTATGCGGAGAGATGCGCAGGCAGGGATACAAATACATGGGTGCTTTCTGCTGAGCTCGTTGCCATTCAGAAAGCACCGCAGCCGGGTCACAACCACAAGTAGAAACACACCTGCAGGTAGACAGGCACGCAATGAAATGACCCTGGGTGCAACCACACACAGGTTGGGGCACACCCCTGTGAGCACCCTACAACCCTGAGTCTACACCCAAACACCTCATTCATTAGGGCTGACTCCATAAAAAACGGGCACACAGCAACGTAGCCCGACCATCTCATCTAGGAGTACTTGGGGCTGGGGATATTTCAGTGGGCTTTCTTCTCTTTGGCTGGGTCTTTGTTTGGCTGGTGGACTTTTTAGCCAAGGTTCAGGGCAGGTGCTGCTTTCCCCACGTTGAGACTTTGCAAAAGTCTCAATTTTTGCAAGGCCTTTTTTGGAGTTGTGATAAAAGTAACGTTTTGTAACGTTTTCCTCCTAAGAAGAGTATTTCAGCCAAATACGCTGCGTGGGTTTACAATTAACCAAAGTAAGGAAAGGTTCAAAATTTCCATAGTGAGGCTTGAAAAAGATTAATGTCTTTGCACTAAAACGATGCTTCTGTGTGATTTCTGAGAGTGTTTTGTTCATGGCATCCAATGACAGGACAAGGGGCAATGGGTGCAAGCTGGAACAGAGGAGGTTCCTCTTGAATAGGAGGAAAACTTCTTCAGGGTGAGGGTGAGGGAACAGTGGAAGGGGCTGCCCAGGGAGGGTGTGGAGTCTCCTGCTCTGGAGAGATTCCAAACCCACCTGGAGGCGTTCCTGTGTGACCTGCTCTGGGTGTTCCTGCTCCGGCAGGGGGATTGGACTGGATGAGCTTTCAAGGTCCCTTCCAATCCCTGAGATTCTGTCATTCTGTGATTCTGTGACTGATTTCACAACTGCCCTATAAAAATGGCAAGATGGTCTTTGGGCCACCTTACGCTCCCTCCTGTCTTCTCAGACTATGATATGTGCAAGAAAAAGGTGGAAAAATTGTATGGTTTTTTAAATACCATCACCCTTCTTCCCCCGACCTCCTCTGCTTGCGAACCCTGACCGCGTCTGATCTTGTTTGATTGAAATTAGATCCAAAAAACAAGGCCCGTGCGAATTCACAGCTGGAGGTATGATGGTTCATTAGGGCAACAAGGACTTAATTCGGATTCAGGGGACCGTGTTTTGAATCTACGGAACTAGATAAAATCACTTGAAAATTCTCTAGAATGTCTCGAATAAAACCCACGCTTGTGGGTGTCGGAGGACCAGTCACGGGGCTGCTCTGGGGAGGCTGTTTGTCAACGTGGAGTTGTTGAAGGAGCCTCAGCTGAGATGGCTTCGTTGACAGGGAACAGTTAACAGGCTTGTTTACACAGGGGCAGGTGAGAAAATGAATCTGGATTAACTTTGCAAGCGCGTCGCTTCAAAGCATTAAAACATTGTTCGGACGCTTCATTCCAAACTTGAGCGTCCCCAGTTGAACTGAGTTTACTTCATTTTCCAAAGTGAATTAAGCTCAACTAAATTAAAGCTGCCTTAATTCTAAAGAGGGGAGTCAGAGGTGTAACATAGTTTAACCAGACTGCTCTCATTTCACACATTCGCTTAATTCGAATTAGTCATTTTGCACAGCCGTGCGTGGGTAATTCCTTGCTAATTCCCATGGACAGGGACTGGTTTTACACAAGGGTTGGGAAAAGGGGAACCCAAAAGTCCAGTCCAACTCTCTGTTGGCCATCAGGATCGTAACTGGGATAGGAATAACGTGCTGGGGAGAGACACCAGATAGGGGGATTTAGAAACTGGGGCAGGTCGGTACTCACAAACTTAATGCAACTACACAAATCATGCCCACACTGGGATGGGCCTTATCACACAGCACGGTTCCACATTAATTCCCAGTATTCAGATATGTAAGATACCACATAATGGATATTATAGCCTTGTTACGGATGAATTCTAGGTGGTTATGACTTACTATTTGTACTAACTGTGCTCTGAGCTGCACAAACCCATCCCGATCGCTCGCTGGCGAGGGTTACAAGCCGCAGATCCCAACGCCCTGTTTGCCCATTAAGCTCTGTTAAAAACCATAATGGTTGAATAAGCTTTTAGGAATTCTTCGTGGGGTGTGAACAGATACTGTGTGACCCGAACACCCAGCCCCCTTGTAGCCACAGTTGTAGGTGCAGATCTACAGGCAAAGATAAGTAAGTACCCACATTGTGTGGTAAATGAAAACACTCTGAGAGGACAAATGCCAGTGCATTTGCAAACACAATATAGATAAATAGACAGACATATGGCTCTGTCGTGGTTTTGACCTCAAACCAGGACATGCTCCTAGTCTCTAAACGTGAGACCTGGTGGTGACTTACACCCACCACGCAGACTGGCCACAGATTCCTCTTTTCCTGTCCCATAAATCTGAAAACTAAACTATCTTCTACAAGGAGAGGCACCAACTTTCCTCCAGGAGCCTGTGCAGCCCCCGGCTGCTTTGGGCAGCGTGATAAAGCAAGGGATGAAAACTACCAAGAGCAGCGAGGACTAGAGCAGGAAGGGAAAGATTCAGGTTCTCTGTGGAAATTTTCAAGTTTTCAAGGTGGTTTTCATTTTGAATCGGAACTGGAATGGAATTCTGCAGCTACATTTCAGTGTAGTCAGAACCTGCTGTTTCAATAAAAACTAAATATATTAGTCTAATTTTATTTTTTTCTTAGCATAGTCTCCCACTCACCCTAAAAATGCAACTTTAGAGAGAAAAAAAAACCCCAACCAATTTTCCCATTCTGATAAGGCTGAAATTCTTCCCACAATTTTGCTCCTTTCTTTAAAACCCAACAGATTTAAACTGACCCATTCCCAGCACTGAGGCCTGGTTTGATTCTGGGCAAACATCTTCTACTCTTAAGGGCCCCACTACAAAATTGTCACCAGTTCTGACAGACTTAAGGGGGGGTACACACACACTGACCCCCCCTGTGAAAGGGAACGGTCTCCTTCACCCAGTGCAGACCAGCACACAGAGATAACACATCGCCACCAAACCCCAAAGTTAAAAACTCCTCAGATACACCCTCTAAACCCAAGAAACTGGCATATAATGGACAGGGCTGTAAAAAACCCAAAGTATTTGGGGGTTGGATGGGGTTTTTTTTTCTCCTTTGCCTCCAGTACTGGCCCCTTGGGAGGCAGCCAGGTCCCACTTCCACCTGGTCTTTGCAGCCAGAAATAGCTCGGTATTAAATGAAAGCTGAAATAACGGCGTATCTTCGAGATCTGAGGATTTACACAAAATTCCAGGTATGGCATCACTTGCAAGAGAGTTGGAGACTGTTATCTACGTTTATCTGATCCCTCCCAGTTCCAGCCTCCTCTCCTAATACCCACATGTCTTCTGTTAATCAAAACGAATGTCCATGAGGAATTCAGCCCAGACTCCTGAATTTTAATAACGGGAAACGGGCTCGAAGCAAAGCTTTCAATTAAAAAGTTCCCCGTGCTCCAGATTAAGATATTTAACCTTGGCAAGCCTCCTGTGTTTCCCTAGGTCTCCTTAACTCACCTGCTGGCACAGCCTCTGTTGTGACAGCTCCGGCCCGGTGCTGCATGGCTGTCACCAACGCGCTGGCAGCTCGCGGGGTTGTCCCCTACACCAGCTCCAGTCCCCTTTTGAACTGCAGTGATTGCAGTGCAGGCAGACTGGTGGAAAACTCTTGATTTCTAAGGGCTCAGTGATTTCTGGGCCCTTTTGGTGGTGGAAATCTCTTGCTGGTGAAGGGGAGTGAGCTGCTGGCAGCGCTTCTCTCCTGCTCTCTTCTTCTGGGTTGTTGTTTGCGAAGTTTTGAGGCGTTTGTGGCAGAGAGTATGAGTTTGTTGAGGGGCAGTAGTAGGTCTACAGCTGCTGGGATTCTGTTCTGGGTGCTGTGAGTTGAATATCCTGGGTGCCCTGAGTTGAGTATCCTGGGTGCTGTGAGTTGAGTATCTGCCCCATGGTTGCCTGCGATAGTAGAATTCGGATTTGATGACCCAGGTGGTTCCTCCCAGGCTGGACATAGAATGTCCAGCATGACCCTCTTTATCCTTTAATATTTCCCTAATTCACCTTGAACCTGGGATGTCAAACATCTATGCCCAGGATCGAGCTTGCTTCCAATATTTTGTTAACTGCATGACATCTTCTAGATGTTTGGATTTTAATGAATTTCTAGCTTTCCTGACTGCAAAGGAAGCCTTCCAAACGGGAACCGAGTGTAATAAAAGTAGAAACACCTGCCTGAGGCCATTTCTATGCTGCAGTCACTGCTTGACTGCAGCTCATGGAGATGTACTTTAGCCAGCTCTAAGCCAGCCTAGTTCCTGATGGCTCTGCAGAACCCAGCACAACCTTCTCTTTCCCAGATGGGTTTTGTACCCTCGCACAAATCCACTCAGATGATCGGGAATTTGTTTCTCAAAGCCAAAAAATGGGAATACTTTTTATTCTGGGAGGTCAGGCCAAGGAACCCGCACACGTAGGGCTGACCGGCCTCAACCCCATCGGTACCGGTGGTGTGAAGTTGTATGTTACAGCCTAACAGGATGAGTTGTGAGGCCAAACCCCTTGCCTGGTGGATAGCACCCCCCCTCGTCCCTCCACCCTCCTACCCCCAAGAAGACAGGGCATCTTCACCTTTCTTTCCTCCCACCCCTCTTCCTCCCGTCTGGGCTCGTACCCGTGTAGCACAGCAGAACTGGCGTGGGCAGAGATCTGCGAGAAGCTGAACGCTAATGCTCTGCTCAAATTAAATGAAATAAAACCATATGGTGTCATCACGGGTCACTGGTTTAAAACAACAACAACAACAACAACAACAAAAAAGCACCCTAGCTCCTCTCTAAGCCCTTCAGATAGTAAAACTGCTGCTGCAAATGCTGCCTCTTCTCAGAGCGCAGCCAAGAAGCACAATGAGAGAAAAGGGCAGGATTGGGTTTTCTCACGGGTTTGGAGCGAGCAGGTTAAACCCGGGACCCAGTGGCACTTCTCCCCCCTTGTTTTTGGGCGTGATGCCAGCGTAGCTCCAGTAGAAGTCGATGGACCTACGCATACTGATCGCAGCAAAGGAGTCAAATCTGCTCAAGGAGGGCTGGGATTGTGCTTTGAGATACGCGCAGCACTTCCATTTTGACTTCTCATCTATTTGGAAGCTTCAGGAAAACCGCTAATCCCTCTCCAGGCACCTTTTTAGGACTATCAATCCCTCTATCTAATCCATCTAACTCATCTGTCATACTTGTGCTTGTACGCTAATGTAGTACGCGATCGCCCTTCTTCGTTCCCCCTTTCCAAAAAGGCAGGGAGAAGGAAACATGATTTTCCTGACAGGAGAGAGCCTGAACGCCTGAATATCGCTTGTGGCCCCCCGAATATGGCAGGGTTTGAAGGCATTCTGCTGCCTTGGCAGGGAGCGCCGGAGCCTCGGGCCAGCTCGCAAGGAAGCGGAGTCTGCGGCTCCTGCCAATGTCAGCTGTTGTTCTGAGGGCTGCGAGCGGCGTGGGGGATTTTGAGAGCAGGAGGAGAAGCTACTGCCTCCTCCCCCCCGCCCCCCCTCCACGCACCCCACTTCCTAACGGGGACGATGGCGTGGCTTTTAGGGGGCAACTACAGCTCGGATCTTCCCGGCTCCGTCCGCTGCTGCAACAGTCAGATGCCACCAGCAAAACCAGTGCAGCCGAAATGCAGCTCTCCTGTTGCCTTTTCCTGCCTGCCTTCCCTCCGCGTGCAGCCGCTGTCAGCAGGGTACGTGTCACTTCTGCTTCAAGCAGGGGAACGAAGCCAATACTGTGCTACAGCTCGCTGAAGCACTCACTTGGCCCCTGTTATTAGAGAGCCTGAGCCCTTCACTCCTCCTTCCAGCTGTCCTCACGGTGCCCCAGGTGGCACGGCAATGCTCCTATCTTCACACTTCAGGCAGGAAACAGAGCACAGAGAGAAATGCCATTTGTCCAAAGTCCTGATGAGAGGTCCATGACAGAGCAAGGAACTGAAGCTCTTTCCTTAAGTCGGATTAGGCTCTAACTATCAGACTTTCTATTTCCCTTCCTTCACCTCCCCAAATCCCCTGGTTGTTTTTCCTCACCGTGCTATGAAACTTGCTTTCCATTCTCAACTTTGTGCAAACAAGACTTCCCCCACCACCACCTTTCCTTTGCTCAGCTGGGACTTCTCAACCCATGCACAGAAATGTAAGACTCTCTCCTGTTTGAACCAAAGCCACATTCAGAGTTCTTTATGCCTGCAGGGCACCAGTCGGCAGGTGGCTCTATGGGGGCTGTCTCCAAAGCTGCCTCTTCCCATCCCATGTTCTCCCTCTTTTTTCAGCCATGCTTTGACACCAGCATCACTGGGATCATCAGGAGCCCTTTTGTAGAACTATAGAATCATAGAATGGTTCGGTTTGGAAGGGACCTTAAAGATCATCCAGTTCCAACCCCCCTGCCCTGGGCAGGGAGACCTCCCACCAGACCACGTTGCTCATAGCCCCATCCAGCCTGGCCTTGAACCCTTCCAGGGATGGGGCAGCCACAGCTTCTCCGGATAACCAGCGTCTCACCATCCTCATAGGAAAGAATTTCTTCCTGTTATCTCATCTAAATCTCCCCTCTTTCACTTTAAAAGAGTTACCCCTCATCCTATGGTCCCACTGCTTGATCAAGAGTCCCTCCCCATGTGTCCTGTAGCCCCTTTAGGGACTGGAAGGGACTCTAAGGTCTCCTCGAAGCCTTCTCTTCTCCAGGCTGAACACCCCCAACTCTCTCAGCCTGTAGGAAGCAATCCATCTGATGCGGAGAAGGCATCGCTGTCTCACTTAGCCCTGTACCAACTCCCCCGCGGGCTGCCTCGCCGCTGCCACCAGCACAGCCCGTGGCTCATCAGTACAGCCCTGCGCTAATTAAGCGACGCCAGCACAGCAGGGTGTGTGTTCCTTGGCCATCGCAGCCTCCCTTGGACACACTGCAAAGAAAAGGCTGAAGCTTCACAATGTTAGCCTTCCAAGAACCACTTTAATTGCCCAGTAATGCACACCCTGGGGTCTTGTAATGTGCTTCTAATACGGAGCATTTAAAATATGAAAGCTCCAAAACAATTACAAGGAGTGTGGTGGTCTGCTGAGTGTGTCCTTCCACTCCAAAAAATAATCCATGACAAAGGAATATGATGAAAGTGAGGATAGCAGCACTCTCTGGAATCTGCCAGGGGCAGCAGGACATGCTGGGCCTTCCTGAGTGCAACTTCACTCTGCTCTTCCAGGATTAAAAGAATTGCTAGGTTGGGATTCTGGATGATTCAGACCAACCTCATCTCCCTCTGATCAGCCCTAGTGTGACTTTTTTTGCTTATTTGAGAGACTCTCTAAAGACTCTGCCAGCAATAGTATGAGGGGAGAAACCCCAGAGTATAGAATCACAGAATCATTCAGGTTGGAAGAGACCCTTGGGATCATCGAGTCCAACCATCAGCACCACTCTACAAAGTTCTCCCCTACACCAGATCCCTCAACACCACATCCAATCTACTCTGAAACACAGTCAGGGATGGGGACGCCACCACCTCCCTGGGCAGCCCATTCCAGGCTCTGACGACTCTTGCTGGGAAGAATTCTTTCCTAATGTCCAGCCTAACCCTCCCCTGCTGCAGCTTGCAGCCATTCCCTCTTGTCCTGTCGCTCATTGCCCGTGAGAAGAGACCAGCACCAACCTCTCTACAATGCCCTTTCAAGCAGTTGTAGAGAGTGATGAGGTCTCCCCTCAGCCTCCTCTTCCTCCAACTCAACAGTCCCAGCTGTATGGCAGGCTGTAAAAGAGTTTGGAGAGAAATGTCAGAGAAGTGGGGGACGAACAATTCCTGTGACCTGTCATTCTTTTAGCAAATAATTTCTGGACAGGTTTAGAAGTGGTTTTTTTACTTGCTCATTTAGAAGGAGGGAAAGGAAGTTCTGCCTCTCAGAAGGGACTGAGGCTCAGCTGATTCCAACCTCTAATATTTCCTTCTACATTCTTTCTTGACCAAAGTTGATTTGAGCTTGTTACAAATTGTCATAGGAGGGGAGGTGACTTTTGTCTGTCCGTCTGTATTCGGAATTTAGCCAAAGGGATTGCACTAAAACTGCTGAAAGGAACAAAACAGAACTGAAACATTGGAAATTCATGATCTAAATTAGGAAGGAAGTCAAAGAGCTGTGTGCAGTACCAACCTAGAAAGAGTGACTACCAGCCAACCACGGTGACTCGTGAATTCCAGGGATGGATGTGTAATTCCAAGTCTGTTAGGATGCACCCTAATGACATTACAGGCTATCACTTAAGATAATATCACACATTTAATCCAGATTGTGAAATGATGTTCCCTTGCTTTGCTGCAGCCAAAGATCTAGAAATGTCCTGTTGCTGAAGCTTCAGAGGGTTACCTGTTAAATCTGTGTCTGTTCTCTGCAACTCAAATCAGACAAGTTGTGCAAAACACCTCCCAGTGGAAAATGAAAAATGGGAATTTACAGTAAGGACCAGTTTATGCCCTTAATTAAACAAAAATGCTGTTATTGGAGTCACTGACTGTGATGGAATTAGAGCGGGGATGAATTTAGTCCAAAGTGACAATTTATTTTGGATAAAAGACATTTGAAAATACTGACATTTACTTCAAGAAATCAGTGCTGCTGACTTGTGTGCCAGCATTTCATAGGATCTTAGAATGGTTTGGGTTGGAAAAGACCTTAAAAATCATCAAGTTCCAACCTCCCTGCCCTGGGCAGGGACACCTCCCACCAGAGCAGGTTGCTCCAAGCCCCATCCAGCCTGGCCTTGGACATTTGTGTCCCTCTGAGAGTGGGAAGGGCTGAGGAAGCGTTCTGCAAAAAGGCTTGTCTTGTCCAGTGTCCAGGGTCAAGAACAAGCCATCGAAGGCAGCAGGAGGTGATTGAGGTTTTGCTCCCTCGCACAGCAGTAATCCAGAAATCCTGGGTCTGAGGCAGCAGAGCTGCTTTAGGGCATTTCAGTCTCAGGTGGGAAGCTTTCAGCAATCCCCAAGTTTAAAGCAAGCGTTATTATGCTGGCTCTGTTGTTACAGCACCGGGTCAGCTCTGTTCATCTTTCATCTGCTGTTTCATTAGGTGGTCTCATGTAGGACAGACTCACTGGAATCCTCTCCAAGCAGCGGCAGCGATGTCCTCCTGCTGTTTATCCCTGTCCCTACATGAATCAGCCCAGGGGAATGCACTCCATTATTCCATACTGAGCGTTAGGGTCCTGGAATTTCTCCTCTCTCCTTACAGCTCTGGAGTTCAGTGGGGACTGTAGGGCAAAGGAGCTCTGCCAGGGAGAGCCTCTTCATAACCCATCTCCTCTTTTAGTCTGTTTTTCACAGGAAATACCTTTTACCTGAGACCTCATTAGATTTGCTGTGCACCTGATGCCAAGAATTTCTCAGGCAGAAATTCTTTGCTGTGAGGGTGGTCAGACACTGGAAGAGGTTGCCCAGAGAAGCTGTGGCTGCCCCATCCCTGGAGGGGTTCAAGGCCAGGCTGGATGGGGCTTGGAGCAGCCTGCTCTGGTGGGAGGTGTCCCTGCCCAGGGCAAGGGTGTTGGAACTGGATGATCCTTAAGGTCCCTTCCACCCTGAACCATCCCAAGATTCTAAGATGATTCTGTGATAAATATTTGACCCACGCCACTGGAGGTTGGACAAGTGGAACCACTCCCCTTTGTTCGCTGTTTCCAGACACTTTCTCTCGACATAAAACCAGTTTCATTCGTAGGAGGGGAGGGTTCTTGAACCGAACCTTTCACCTCGGGGTCAGTAGCTGAAATCTGGCCCTGGTTGGTAGTGACCGAAAATCATTACCAGCTGACGGCTGCTCAGTGCAATGAGCTGGTGAGTCTCATTCCAGTTCCTAATGGACACGTCTCAGTAAACACAGCCATGACTGGCACTAACTGGCATTTTCAGCTGAGAGACCACAAACTGAACGGGGAAGGAAACCAAACCTTCCTCTTTGTCTGGGTTTTTGAAGCATTATGGACAGGCATTTTACACCACCACCGTCTCCCAGGCTGTCCTCACTCCCAATGGCTTTCCCAAACCTTTCCCGCAGCGGGAATCGGCACGGGCTGATCAGCCGCCGCAGGATAACTAGGCTCATCCTATGGTTGCCCTCCGCAGAAGCTGAGCTGTCTGCTGCCACCTCCCACCACCAGTGGCAAATCTGATGTCACATCTCAGCACGAATGGAACCTCCTGATGTCACCTCAGTGCTAACAGGACGTTTTATAACACGTCGTTTAAGGCTGCGGGGGAAAAGCTTCCGGTCCGTTCCCTGCGCCTCGCCACCGTAGAACACAACAGGCACCCTCAGGCAGATGTTGGATAGACAGACAGACAGACAGACGGATGGATAGATACATTTATACAAAGTATACATACATTATATCACTCTATTGATTTTTAAAAAGTTCCAGGTCTGCCTGGCTATAATGAGATTTTTGAACTTTGTGTTGCGATCAATGAGGGGAATATTATTGGCCTGGAGAATTGATATACCCGCTCTCTGTGGCTTGTTCTGCTCCTGGACTGCCCCTGCCCCCAAGGTGTACGATTCCATCAGACACTTAACCTCTTTTACAGTGTCATCAGGCTAAAAGGAATCTAATAGTGACACGGGACTTGTGCTCAGCACTCTGGCACTATTGCTTTCCTGTCACAAATAATTTATAGCTTTCTATTTCCATCCCTTTGCCTGTACCCCATCCCCTCTTTCTGTTTCTCTGGGCTGGGGGAAATCAATAAACTCACACAACCAGAGTGGCACTTCAGGGGATTTTAGGGGGAATGTGAGAGAAGAGAAAAGAAAAGAAAAAAACTCAGAAAAAGGAGAAAAAAGTTATGTTATTTGCCCTACCACAGACCTCCCAGATCAGCTCCTCGGCTAGTGCAAACCAGCATGGCCTCAGAATCTGGCCCCAGGCCCTCAGACACCTTCTGAGGTCCTCAGCAGCTAAAGATTAGGGCCCCTCAGATATCTTCTGAGGTCTTCAGCAACTATAGATTAGGACCCCTGGTACCATGGCCTATATGGGGTGAGGATCTGGATCTCTATCCTCCAGCTGGAACCTTGACATTCCCTCCTTCCCCGTCTCCGGCTCCATCTCAGACCATTCCATCTCTGCCATTCCAGCTACTGCCCAGGCTTCACCCTCTGTGTGTGTGTCAGGGTTTTCCGACCACGCTCTGAAATACCTTTCTTTTCCCAAAAAGGTCTCACTCTCAGAGGTTGTGCTTTTTCAAAAATGCCCTTTTGAGGCCTCTGCCAATCTCAGTCCATGCCATACCGCCCACTGGCCACACATTTGCTCTTAGGGGTTTTGCCAGCTTATCCTTCAGAAGCAATCTGGGGAAGCTCTTGGGTGAACAGGGAGAACATGTTATTTGCCTTCTCTTTCTGGAGAGATTTTTGAGGAGAATTTAAATATATATATATATACGATTCTGTGATTCTGTGATATAGCTTTAGTGCAGGGCTGAGAGTGCCAGAAGCTCTGGCTGAAGAGCACCTGCAGCCTTCACCCTAACTGGAGAGGCTCCTTTTAATCTCAGAAAAGAACTTGGCCTCCATGGTTTTCACAGGTTATGGCTTATTTGCCAAGTTCCTTGGTGAGACAATCGGTCCCCAGTCACAGGTACCCAGCGTCTGCCAGGAGGTAAGGACCCTGCCAGTCAGGTACTGGGTCCCAGTGATTTTCTTTCACCACTACCTTCAGCTGGATGTGAACCAGTGACCTAGAAGTGAAAGACTTCACGTCACCAAGAAATGGAGCACTGAGAGTTACAGTTCAGGGTATTTTCAATCCCAGCTGCATTCCGAGGTCTGTAGAGTTCACTGAGACACCTTTCTGGGTTCTCACACTGCCTTTGGTCACTGCCTGATAAACACCAAGTTTGGCTCTCCTTGCTAAAGCTTCTTCTTCCCAGTAATCTACATCCCATCAGCACTTCCTGCAGATGTCCTCTGCTCCCACCTTCATGTTTAGGAAAGGCGGGGGCTTTGGGCAAGCCGTCTGTCAGTTCAAAGTATTCAGTTCTATGCAAGAAAAGTCTTTTTTTTTGGGTACACAACCACACTACAGCATTAATTCTACCCCATTTGTAAATCCAGGAGTGGCTCCATCGGCTGCAAAGGCCGCCCTGTGATAAATGATATCGCAGTTGCTAACAGAGGAGATCCTGGCACGCTCACTGAGCACCAGAGTTATGCAGAGATTACCCACATTTATAGAATCCCAGAATGGTTTGGGTTGGAAAGGACCTTAAAGATCACCCAGTTCCAACCCACCCTGCCATAGGCAGGGACACCTCCCACCAGACCAGGTTGCTCCAAGCCCCATCCAGCCTGGCCTTCAACCCCTCCAGGGATGGGGCAGCCACAGCTTCTCTGGGCAACCTCTTCCAGTGTCTCACCACCCTCACAGCAAAGACTTTCTCCTGAGATCTCACCTAAGTCTTCTCTCATTCAGTTTAAAACCATTGCCCCTCGTCCTATGGCTCCACTCCCTGATCAAGAGTCCCTCCCCATCTCTCCTGTCGCCCCTTTAGAGACTGGAAGGGGTTCTAAGGTCTCCCTGGAGCCTTCTCTTCTCCAGGCTGAGCAACCCCAACTCTCTCAGCCTGTTCTTAAAGCAGGGGTGCTCCAGCCCTCTGAGTATCTTTGTGGCCTCCTCTGGACCCATTCCAACAGGTCCATGTCCCTCCTGTGCTGAGGACTCCAGATCTGGACACAGTGCTCTGGTTGGGGTCCCACCAGAGCGGAGTAGAGGGGCAGAACGACGTCCCTTTGGGTGATTCTCTCTTTGGGGAGAAGATGGCAGAGCAGAGCAAGGACAGCTCTCTGGGAACCGGACCATTAAAAGCAGCAGAATCAGGATAACAAGAAGTCAAACGAAGCCCCTTTGCTGCACCCAGGGCTGAGATGAGGCTTCAGGTTCTGACAGCTGGGACTGTGGGTACGCAAAGGCACCGAAAAGTTGCCATTGAGTTTTGAACATCTTTTGCTCTTTTCCAGGATCATCAGAACCAAAGTCCAGCAACCTTTTCACCCAACACCAGACGGGAGCGGGACAGGCGTGACCGCACCAGGACATACTATCGGTAAGAGGGCTGGCACGAGGGGCGGTGATGGGAAAGGTGGAAACGAGGATGAAGCTCAGCTGAGGGAACAAAGTCTGACAAGCTGGTGCTAAGCTGAGCAAAAGGCAGGAGGTGGCAGGGCGGGGGGAAAGAAACCTCAGTGGAAATCAGAGGTTTCTTCTCCTGGTTTCCCTCATTGCATTGCAGAGAATCGTGGCATAGAAACCAGCCCAAGGCAGGGGTTTGCCCAAAGTGATTCTGCCTTAACATCCACTTCACGTTCACACTCTCTCCTTCACCTCCCTGGAGAGAAGTATTTACCTTTATCCTGTCTAAGCACCGCTCTTCACCTTTCCTCTCCTTCTTACTCTCTCTTTTCCCTTCTCTTTCCCGATTTCTCCTCTCTCCCTTTGCTGGAATGGGTCCATTTCTTAGCACTAGTAATACACAGGCCAGGGTAAGGTATTCCTGGTGCCTCACAACTCAGTTCTTTATTGTTCTTTATTGTTCTGGAGTTTTCCTCAGGTACCCCATGGGCATTTTCTGCTGGGGGAGATGGGTTTGTTGAGGTGAGCAGAAGGAGGAGGCTGTAATAAAGTGACCAAGTATCTCCTAGTCTGTTCTGTTTAGAGGTGCTGTGTTAGATGTGTGACGAGGTACCTCTCACTGACATCTCTGCTGTTCCTAGCACAGCTTTATCCAGCCCCAGTTCAGAGCAGGAAAAAAAAAACCCAACCCATGCATTGTTCTGGGAATACTGTGAAATCCAGTGGTTAATTTGTGGCTTAAGATACTGTTGCTGCTACACAAGGATTTACTGGAAAGCGTTGTCCTGCATGGGACAGAGCTGGCAGATACAATCCTGTACAGGACCTGTGTTCAGGAGCACAATGAAATTCATGGGCCAGTATGGAAGAGAGTTTCTGGATGCCTTTTAATCTGGACTCGCTCACTGGACTGGGAATCACTGACCACAACAGATGGAGCTGGTGGATATTATTCCTATTTGGAAAAGTAGCGCATTGTCTAGGGAATGCGTTGGCAGAGCTGGGATAGTGGTTGTGAGTGCTGCTCCTGGAGTCACACCTTGCTCTGGGATGTGCTGGGAAGTGTGGGTCTGCATTGGATAGCGTTGACAGGTTCTGCTCCATCCTGGAAGGCTTGTATTGGAGGTATTGATGGCATCAGGTCAGTGCTTTCGGAGCAGAATTGGGATAGTCTCTTCGTTACTGGGACACACTGGGACATAATGGGAATGCCTTCTGGATGCATAGCTCGATTTGTTCTGTCCTCTAAAGCCTTGATTATTGTGAAGTGATCATTTCAAATCTGGATGACTTATTGTTTCTGATATACTGGAAACTCCTGAGCGATCCTGGGCAGGTCTGAGTGGCAGGAGGAGCCCGTCTGTTGACGTTGGTCAGTGCGAAGGGAAGACACGAGATTTTTATTAATCTGAGTTGGGATATCTATCACCAACTGCCCATTTGTTCTAGCAGGGAACTGGGTTACCATGGCACGCACTGGGAAGCCTGCTCGGAACTGGGATAGAGCGACAAGGTTTAGCTTCTTGATGGAGTACACTAGCTTGTTATTGGCGGCTCTGTACTGGAGGCTGTGGAGCTCTGGTATAGGAACAGACTGGCAGAGCTGGGATGCAGCAGCATTAGCAGTAGAGAGAGTATGAGTCCTTCAGTCTGAGGGACTGGGAGCCTACTTAGCGTCCAGGCTTTCCTATGGGACTGGTGGCATGCGTAGCTTTCAGCTGGGGGATCCCTGAGTGCTGTGCTCCTCTCCTCATGGCCCTTTTTCCCTTTTCCTTTTGTCCAGTGCCCAGCACAGCATCCCCTCCCGTCTCCAGTGCCTCCAATGATCCAGTGGGCTCTTACTCCATTAACGGGATCCTGGGGATTCCTCGGTCGAATGGCGAGAAGAGGAAACGTGATGAAGGTAGGGGGAGGGGAGAAGCTCATCCTCCCTTTTATATTCTTTGTCCCCACGTACAGGCTCCAATTTCAGGCCAAGGTTTGCAGCTGCTCCAGGGGCTAGATCAGTTTTTGCAACAGAGACCAGTTCCCTGCCACTGCCCTGCTGGCTTGGAATGCTCTTCTTCCGAGGCCCTTTCATGACAGGCTGCATCTCCAGACATCTGCTGGGCAGGCAGAGAGCTGTCTCCATTGCTGGAGCTGATCCCAAAAGTTCATTCACTGCTGGAAACGGCTGGGACTGAACTCCCCAAGTGCCAGCAGGTGCCTGGACTTTGAACTGTGGGTAAACTTGGTTTCCCCAACTCACTCCTCGTCAAACACAATGCCACCTCGGAGAAGCACCAGCAATGAGGGAGTTTTCTCTTCCATTCCCCGCTCGCAACCAAGTTCCTGCCCTGTGACATGTTGCTGTGAGCTGCATTCGCTGGTGACCCCCCAGTTTTCCAGGGGGTAGCATTTACCCCAGCAGAACTGCAACAGCCTGAAAGCAGAGCAGGAGGGCTTCCCAGTCCCGTGGCCCCAAGGTTGTTACCTAAGCCTTTCACTAGAGCTCTGAGGATTTAGGATTAAGCTATCTCCTTTTCCTTCCCACCTGCTGGGAAGGACTTAGGGCGACGTGAATCCTGAAATGAGCCAAAAGCTGGAGCCTGGGGTCTAGATAGACTGAGTCAGGAGGGGTGGGTAAGGTCTCAGTGCTGTCACGGTGGCTTTGTGAACGTTGGTTTGGTTTGGTTTTGGGTGTTTTGGGTTTTTTTTACCTTAAATCTTACTCTTTTAATGTGATGCATTAAGAAATTGAGGGCCAGGAGGTGAACTTTTCAAAGAGTTGTGCCTGAGCAGTTTGTCTGGTTCAGCCCTGCCTTCAAGCATGGCCTTTTCCACTGTTGCCTGTCGTGTGCGGGGACCTTTTAGCAGTAGGGGTGGCTCGGTGCGCTGTCACCCCAAGGCTGTGCCGTGCAAGAGGATGCCAGGTTTCTCTGTGATAACGTGGTGAGAAGAGAGAGCTCTCCTGAGAGAGATGCTGCGTTTCGGGGTTTTGCTGGTCATTTCCTCAGCATTGGTTCTGGTGAGGTTCTTGCCCGTAGGTTTTAGATCCAAATAAATTCAATAATCCCAAGAAGTAAAAAAGGCCGTCATTGCCGACCCCTTTCTCCCTAATGCAAAGTGAAACCAGAGGTGAGGACCCAATCTAGATCCCGTTAAAGCAAAGGGGAAGATTTTTGCTGATGCCATTGGAAATTGGATCAGGCCCCAGAGGAAGATCCATTTCCCAGCTAGATGGCAGTAGGGCCCAGCAAAGAGAAAAGTGTAGCAATGGAAGGGCTGAGTCAATGCCTCAAAGTCCAAAAATGTCAGGAATAAGGGAGTGCAAACATTGCAAACCCCTCTGGCACTTCCCGTCGTTACAAGCACGGGAAATAGTGATGTTTCAAACCCAGCGACGGGTTTCTCCGAGGGTCGTGCCAATCTCCTGGCAGTTATCTGGGAGGGTTTTGTGAACCCCTCTTCTCCCACACTCCCACGTGGTGACCACCAGCTCCCAACATGGTGCCTCCATAGCTCGTTTTGAAACGAAGCAGACCGAGCTGACGTTAGCATCCGTTCTTTTCAAACACCCAGAAGGATCATCCCGCTTTAGATGCAGCCCCAGAGTCACTTCCAGCCCCGGAACCCGAGCGTTTCTGGAGCAGCAGAGTTAAACACAGAAACAACCAAGCAGCCATGTAAGACCCTGACACTTTGCAATGATATATTGACAGGAAGAACAACTCTCTGCATCCATCCTTAGTTCATCCCAGATTTGATTTATGAAGGGCAAGCAACTCCCTGCTGTTGGCCAAGAGCCCACATATCCCGCTAGGAATCAAAAAGGTACTGGACAATCCTGGAGATGCTGCTTGCCTTTAGAGTCTTAGGTGGCAGTTCCATGACACAGCTGGAGCCTTCATCCTGCTACCCCAGATATCTGCTGCAGGGAGATGTCATGTTCCTGCCTCAGAGAAACCTCACATGGGACATCCTGCCAGCTGCTGAACATCCCTAGCCAAGAGTTGAGTTATCTGGGCTAATGATGGCCTTAAGAAATGCTGAAAGGCATCATCGCCTTGTCAGGGTCCCAAGGTTAGGAGGGTCCAAGGGGAGGTTTTGCACAGCCCAGGACTTGCACTCACTCCTCAGACATCTCCTCTGTAGCTCTGAGGGCTCTGATGGCTCCTGGCTGTGATGGGGATCAGGAAAGCCAACCAAGAAGTCCAGTGCAGGTGTTTCTTCTTTACTCATGTTGGATGGATACACCTTCTCAGTATTTCCCAGAGCTTCTGAGCACTGTTTTATTGCAGTTTCTCAAGTTGCAGGGTTTATTCTTGCATTGAAAAGCCCTTTTGAGCTCCCAATGCACATCTACTTTCCCAGCAATTTTGGGGCAGCTCTTCTCTAAAGGAGGCAGAAGGAGCATCACTGGTCTCTCTTTTCTTTCTGCTCTGTTGGACCAGCTCTGGTACGAGGAGTCCTCTGTGAGGAATGCAGTTCTGCAGAAAGGGGGGAAGTACCAAGCAGCTCCTGAATCCCCAGTTCCAAAAATCCAGTTAGCAACCTCTGTGATGGCTGGGAGGGGGAACAGGGTGGGAGAAAGACAGAGGAGCTTCTATCCAAGCACACCCCCTCCCCCAGGTCCTCCTTGCTGCAGCTGGTGCCTGCATTAGGCAGTAGCGCAGATGATTAAGAAGAGGAGAGATAATTATGTGTCAAGATGATGTAGCAGAACTCCTGAGTTGGACAGAAGGAGCCAGACGGATGCAGGAGGTGGGCTCAGAGATGGACGCTGACAGCCAGGTGTGTCCCTCATGGGGAGTTAGAGGGAAGAAATGGGGAAATGCCAACCTACCAAATGTGGTGGCTGCAACTGCGGGGGTGGCCTGGGAAGACCATGGCTTTGAGACCGAGAGAGCAGGGAGGAGGTACCACTGCCTACCAGTCAGATCACAAGTCATTCCTCTAAACTCAATGTGTCTTCTTCAGATGAGTGCCAGTGCCTAGGAAGGACGGTCAGGATTTTTGCCCTGTGATTATAAACCCTCTGCCATAGTTGGTCCACTATGATTTTTTAAATAATTTGGCTACAAAAGATCACCACTGCTTGTGCAGCACAGCCATTTCTTGTGGTCTACAGACACAGCCAACGGTGCTGTAATTGTCCTCTGACCTTCCCCACCACTTACACGCCCTGTCTTCCAGAGGTAGAAGTGGCCCTGCAGCATGTGGACTTTCCCAAGACCACTGAGGGTCTTGCTGTACCAACCTGCAGCTGGAAACAGGAATTCACAGAATCACAGAATCACAGAATCTCAGGGATTGGAAGGGACCTTGAAAGCTCATCCAGTCCAATCCCCCTGCTGGAGCAGGAACACCTACAGCAGGTCACACAGGAACATGTCCAGGGTAGTTTTGATTGTCTCCAGAGAAGCAGACTCCACACCCTCCCTGGGCAGCCCCTGCCAGTGTTCAGTCACTCCCACTGTGAAGAAGTTTTTCCTCATATTTAACTGGAA